>JACXGM010002227.1:0-48358 GCA_016801145.1 Umbra pygmaea
TGTAACATAATACTGCTAGTTACAATATTGTAACATAATACTGCTAGTTACAATATTGTAACATAATACTGCTAGTTACAATATTGTAACATAATACTGCTAGTTACAATATTGTAACATAATACTGCTAGTTACAATATTGTAACATAATACTGCTAGTTACAATATTGTAACATAATACTGCTAGTTACAATATTGTTCATGTGTCCAGTAGTTAGTATACAAAAATTCTAGATTAGATGGGGCGACAGTGGCTCAGTGGGTCAAGTAGGTTGTCTAGCAACCGGAAGGTTGGTGGTTTGATCACTGGGTCCTCCTGACCAAGTGTCGAGGTGTCCGCGCGCAAGACACCTAACCCCAGCTGCTCCTGATGAGCTGGTTGGCGTCTTGCATGGCTGACACTGCCGTCTGTGTACGAATGAGTGAATGAATGGGTGAATGTGAGGCAATGTAAGGCGCTTTGAGTGGCCATTGGTTAGAAAAAGCGCTATATAAATGCAGTCCATTTACCATTTACAAATGCTGAATATCCACACAGCAGTAATTCTTTAAAAAAAAACATTGCAGGATACTTTTCCTCTACCTCAAACAAGTTAATAATCAAAGAAATATAACTTTCTTTATTCAAACATGCATGTACGATTCTGGAAAAAATAATGGTGTCTAAAAATGCTTTTAAAAGAAACAGGAAGTGCAAGGAGGTTAAAAATGATCTTCCAATGTGTTGAATCATTGTATTTTCTATGTTTTTGGTTATCCTTATTAAAGATACTAAAATAAATAACTAATAAATAGATAAACAAATAATAAATATAAATAAAGGAATGTTTTTATTCAATTCAAGTAATCCCAAAGTTTCATAACACTTTGGTATTACATTATATCACAGTCCAAACACCAGACCTCAGCTTTGGTGCACTAGCCTGCTTTCATAGTTTCATCAAATGATGTATATACTCTATACACTCTGGATTGTGGATGCTATGCTTTGGCTGTTAAGAGGCTTTAAAGCCACCATTTGGCCATACTGGCAAGTATGAGCTGTCCTCCATAGGAATAAATAGTATATCAATACAATGTGTCATGTCACTTTAAGTCACTCTGGATAAGAGTGTCTGCTAAATGACAAAAATGTAAAATGTAAGGAAAACATTACATTAATTTGTTTTGTTGTTGTAGTACAGACTAGTGTAGAAATAGTTAGTCATTACAGAATACATTAGTATATTTAAGCAGTCAGTGATGGGGTGTGGTATACTGTCTGGTCAATACATGTGTGTTACTGTACCATGATACAGACCTTAGCTGTACTTTCTTGGCCACATGTCACAAACCCCTGTTACCACCACACTGGTTACCACAACAATTACATGTTTAAACCATTTATTTATTTTTTTATACTAGTGGTTCCCTTATAAAATAAGTGGTATGAATCCTGAACGTGATTGGCTAATAGCTGTGGTATATGAGATCGTATACCATGGGTATGACATCACAATAATTTTTACTGCTGTAATTGTGTTGGTAACTGGTTTACAGGTATCTCAGGGGTTTGTGATATATTGCCAACATACCACGGCTAAGAGTTATGTCCAGGCACTCCGCAATACAATGTGCCTAAGAACCGCTGTTAACCATGGTATATTGGCCATATTCCACACCCACTCCTACCTTATTGCTTCCATATACCATGGCTGACAGCCAATCAGCATTCAGAGTTAGAACTATGTGGTTTATAATTATACTGATAATGATACTCTCTCTCACCTGTATGTCATTGCAGTCCGTTCCCCCCCACAATCAGTCAGAGAGATTGCACATTCTCTCAGGTACAGCTCCAGTCTGCGTTTCTCCACCAACTTCTGGGCAACCTCTAGGAATTGGCAGGCCAGCTCTGATTCACTCCTCTGCTGTGCTCTTCTGAAACTACTCCTGGCATTGGTAGCAGCAACAGAGGATGCCGATTTGGGCTTCTTGCTGATGCCATAAATGTCCTCCACGGAGAACTTTCCACCCTTACAACTGCCCCCAGCACCAGCCACTCTGGCTCCGGCAAACATGACTGCTAAATGTCTTTTAGATGAGGTAAAACTGACTCAGTAGATTTTAACCTAATTTTAAATGGTTGCCTGTGAGTCTTCTTGCTTCTGCATCAGTGTAACCAAAACACTGGATATTTGATAATATATTAACGCAAATAAAATATGCACACATACCAGTTTCACTGATGGTCAGACCTTTTTCATTCAAAGTTAATGTCAATATGACAGGTAATAAAATGTAAAATAAATTGAAAAGAAACTGCTGATTCCAAACACCTGAAAAAAGTATTTCTTGATGTCTTAATCCAGAATCCAGAGTCAACCCTAAAGTGACAACAGACCAGGGAAAACAGATTCACGAGAGAAAGTCTGATGAGGACTGGTTCTTTGCTGGAGATGGACAGAAATACAAACAGCAATCTGCATCTGCCTCTTGATCTCCCTCTTAGATGAGGGACAGAGGGGGATTTATGATGAAGCCCCACCAGCTTACATTTACCCAGATTAGCAGGAGGCCCGGATGAAAGTAAACTAAAAGAGGAACAGATCACAGGGAGACCAAACCCCTCTTACACATCAATTTGCTGTACAAACATGGCAAGGGTTCATTCAGGGCTACTGTGTATTGATCTACATGCCTAGCTCCACAGGCCTGTCAGATAGATAACATAGAAGTCAGTTCTGGGAGTCTAGAGACATGGTTGTCCTTTTCCTTGGGCATTGACCACCTCAGACTCTTTCACTTGTTGAAAAAAATGAATTGCTCTGAAAATCCACTAGAGACTACCCCTCTTGTCAACACTAGATGTGTCAAACAAACGGATGTAAAACACATAAAATAAAACTTTGGAATTCACTAGAATACTTTTTTTTATGTATTAAGGATGCACATATCTAAAGAAAATATATATTTTTGGCAAATTTCACATTGTTCACATGTGAAAAACATAAATGTTTTTCTTGTAATGCTAGTATCCAGCCAGCAGCTGACACAGGCATGTGGCCAATAGTGAGTGTTATTGGCAGGTGCTGGGCTGGTGTTCTGGCTGAGTCCCAGCATGCTCTGATTTTCACACGGTCGTTTGAGTAGCACTCTGAGAACATCTCATCTCATCTCTTCACTGGAGAAAAGCCTCTTATCGGCTGCCACTCCATCGCTCAATGCTTAAGTAGGACAGTATAGCACAAAAACATCTGGGTGCATCTGTTATCTAGGGTAGTGGGCTTGTCTCTCCATCTCCCAAAAGAATGTTGGAAAAGAAATGAGGAAGAAGATATAGAGGCTGATGGAAACTAGAAAACAGAAAGAATAGCATGCATCTCTCATTAACATTCAGAAAAATTGGTACACAATGCCAATTGTCCCTAAGATTGGTACTGAAATTAAAAATGTATCTGAGAAACCAGGTGTTTTAATAATAAAAGTACTATAGGACCTAAAGTAATAAAATGTTTGTTGGAGGACCGAATGCCTTAGTCAAAAGGGCACCTATATGAACATATTCGACCTCGTCTCCTGTGTAATCAATGACATGCAGTGACTTGTATTAACAAACCTGTCAAGGCTATAACACTACATTTTTCTAGGAGACATTTGTGGATCGATCGTGCTAAGGTCACCTAGAACACTCAAATTTTACAGAAATTTTTTAGCAAAACTGGCATGCCTTTCACTTGGGAAATGCTATAGGCTATGATTTTGTTATGCATGGATTTGGAAAAAGGCACTCTACATTAGAGCTCTCAAATCAGCAAATATAAATTTAAACTTTATTCGAATTGGAGTTCCATTTAGTTTTGGAATTTAAATGGAAATCAACCAAACCCTGACTAATGATAGTTTTGGAAAACATAAACAAATGAGCAAACTCAATGATTTCCCCAAAGTCCATTGATGCTACAAGAACCCCTATACTGTAGTTGTTGGAATGGATTAATCAGTACATCTGTTTTCATATGTTTATGATATGTAGGCCCACCAGTTAGCCTAGTAGAGGCATCAGTACAACTATTACTTTGATGTATTGCACATTGTCTATGCTGCAGAGCAACGATTATCTCGGCATAAGCTTCAGTAAGTGCTCTTCAGATTCACTTCAATCACAATGGCAGCTGGCTAACGCCAATCTCTCTTTTCCCAGTGGACCTTTACATAGTCCAAGGTTTTCCAAAAGCTACAGGCACACAGAAACCATGGTTACAAAGGGAGTAGGAAAGTCAAAGTGTATGCATCACTGGGACATACATTAATATTGGCTTCTCTAAAATCATGGAATGGCTCAGCATTAATTTTCCGACAGTCGAGTACATTTCATGTGATGTTTCATATTGACATTATAAAAAAATACTCATTTTATTTGTGGCTGACTTTGTATGTCTCTACACTGACTTATGTCTCAAGGCATTTACAGAGGAAGAAACAGATCTGTTTACTCATGATGTCAGTGTAAATGTGAGCATGGATCATTCCCAATCTGGTGTGCTTTAAATAATAATCTCTGCTAGTAGTGTGGGTTATTCATAATCCTCTGAATGTTTTCTGAAGAGATGTAAGAACTTGCCATGTTGATAATCCCAGACATACAGTACATTAATGGCTGATGCTCACAAATGCGTGTAAACACGAACACACACATGATCAGTAAAGTTGGCATGATTTTGTAAAACCAAGAAGGAACAGCAAAAGGAGGCATGACTCTATGTACACAGCAGCACTAGCACCATCATTACATGTGTAGGTAGCCTGAGGCAATTCTACTCTGTCCTCAGCCTAAAAAACATAGCTGTGTAAGCCATATCTGGTGTCCTAAATGTTTTTCGCAACATAGTGGGGGAGCAACGCCACTAGTCTTTAGAAATGGTAGTGTACAGTTGCATCCGGCCATGTGCATCTATTTTTCTCTTCTGATGGAAGAAGATAAATGTGTCAAATTGAAATCATATGGTGAATGTGCCATGGCTAAGACCTGTTCTTAGGCACAATGCCCTGACAAAACCCTGATGTCTTAATGCTGAATGCTGATTAGCTGATAGCTCTAGTACATTAAGACCACACACCATGGGTAAAACAACATATCTTAGCTCTCTAAATGTGTTGTTAACTGGTTAATAAGAGCAATATAGCATCTTGGTGGTTTGTGATATATTGTCAATACTTGGCCAATTTGCAAGAACTCTCCAGTAATAACATGGTGCCCTTTGCATGACTCTACATCAGTCCCCAACCCTCAAACATAACTAACATATGAAGATGGTTTTGAAGCATAGACAACATTTGATATATTTACATATAGTATAGATGTCTGCTTTGCAAATCGGCAAAGTAGAGATTTTGGTGTCAGTTCGACTTTAAGACAAGCACGCTCAGTGAGACTGTTGTACCTTCAGAATCCAGTAGGTGACGTTAGTGAGCACACAAGAGTTTGTTTAACCAACGAAGAAGAGATTTTTTGTAAACTTTCAAAATGGCCACTTACATGTCAGCAAACCGAACTGAAAATGCCTTTAGTACAAATGATTTGATACCAGAATGGACACTAGAAGAAGTTAGCACTGGGGTAAGAGTAATTGTCATAATACCGTTCACTTATATAGGTTAATATGTGTTGCGTAATATTAACACAGACATTTACGTGGCCTTTCTGAGCTAGCTAAGCTTGCTAACAGCTCACAATGAGACTGCAGATTAAAACCTCCCGTCTATGCAGGGTACAGCTGAGTCAAAACCTGAAATTGTATGCAGGCTTTTCTGCTATATAGTTTAATGATAATGATTTTAACGCACATAATTTGATAATTAAATACTGATTCTTATGTCTAATTTCTTAATTTCAGACAACCATTATGGCAGTGGAGTTTGATGGAGGAGTTGTGATTGGCGCTGACTCCCGTACAACAACAGGGTAAGTTAATTAAAGTTGCCTTACCAGCCTCTTGACCAAGGGCATAGGAACAGGGTGGATGGGGGGACATGTCCCTCCCAGTGTTACAGACAAGAAATGTGTTCCTCCCAATAATAAGAACAATTTGTGAAAAGTACAACTTGGTGTGTGTCCCGAATGTCAAACTCGTTCTTTTGCCCTTGTTCTTTACCAATATTATAGAAATACTAGCTTGCTGATTAGGCTAGTCTCTAGTCCTGGCACGCCCTTACTGGCTTTTTGTTGCCAATGTTGCCTAAAATCCACTATCCCTCTCTTTTCCACCTGTTATAGTGCTTACATTGCCAATCGAGTCACGGACAAGTTGACTCCAATTCATGACCACATTTTCTGCTGCCGCTCTGGGTCTGCAGCTGACACACAGGCTGTTGCAGATGCAGTGACCTATCAGCTGGGCTTTCACAGGTAACAAAGGATTGTACTCCCACAGTTTTTCTCTCTACACCACTCAAACTGTTGTCTGACTGCATTTATTCAACATATCCCTTGTTTCTCTGGACGTGTTGCAGTATTGAGTTGGACGAGCCTCCACTTGTGCAGACAGCAGCCAACCTTTTCAAGCAGATGTGCTATAAATACCGGGAGGAGCTGATGGCGGGGATCATTGTGGCTGGCTGGGATAAGAGAAGGGGTGGACAGGTAAGTCCAGCAGCTGTATTTGGATCATGCACACCAACCTCTGTTCCAGGAATAGTTTAGTGACCTGTCTTCTCTGACCCAGGTTTACACAGTCCCAATGGGAGGAATGATAGTGAGGCAACCGGTGTCAGTAGGTGGTTCTGGCAGCTCGTACATCTATGGCTTCATGGATTCTAATTACAAGACTGGGATGACCAAGGAAGAGTGCCTTCTCTTCTGTACAGAGGGTGAGTACTGCCCAATTTTTTATGTTTTATGCTTTTTGAAAGCTGCAGTGTATGAAGTGTTTGTAATAATAATATGGCCCTTCAACAGCCCTGGCACTGGCAATGGAGAGAGATGGTTCTAGTGGAGGAGTGGCCCGTCTGGCAGCCATTACAGAAGAGGGCGTGGAGAGGCGGGTAGTTATGGGAAACCAGCTGCTTAAATTCTCCAACACCTAGAAAAAGAAAGGGAGCTGATGGTCAGACAACACACCCCTTTCAAGACCATCCAAATAAGCCTTTTACATAGTAGTGTGCAACTATGTATGTGTAATGTTTTTGTATAGTAAGATTTGTCATGCATTAAAAAGACTGAAAGATGCATTTGTGCCATGCCTATTTTGCACAAGGTATTGTTTCTTAGAATTTGAGTGAAAGTGCACAACATGTGTGATCTAAAGGTTAGAAGGGTTAATACACGTAGATCTTCTGCTCAATGCTCTCACTCGACACGCGGTTTGCCTGCAGTTCATACACCTTCTGGTCTATGAGGTCTGAGATGGTCTTGTGGAAGTACTGCAGGAATGTATGGATTACCTCTGGGATAACGTGGTAGGTCTGCTGCTCGTACTGCCGCTCATAGGCTAGGTCAGCTTTAGGGTCACCAGTATGGAGATAATCATCATTTGTGTAGGAATACAGACCCTTACTGTTAATACAACCATATCGTCTTTAATGTGTTTACACATTTTAAAGTTATTTGCAATCATATTGAACAAATGATTATCTTTCCATTTTAAGCTTCGGAGGTAATTCAGTGTAGTTAAAAGGGAGGAAACCCTCATTCTTGCAATTCACTGTTTCATTTTCAAAGGTTTTTATGCACAATCTTTAAGTGTTTTTCATTCACAGAAAAATAGAAAAACAGCAGAGGTCTCATTATCCGTATGTGTTCACTCAAATTGGAATAACAAAAAAAACATACAAATCAGTCTCTAGTAAAATACTCTCAAAATGTGTTAAACTGATAGCGTATATTACTAGTTGAAACATCCTAAAATTACTAGTGGGCAAAGGTAATTTAAGATTAAGCAGGGGACAATGACAGGTAAAAACTGTATAGTTCAACAGAGAAGATTTCGCCGACCTTGCCCTGGATAGAGTGAGTTAGCGAATGATGACGAAATATACTGCAGGCAAGTGTGTGTTTGTTAGTGTAAGGAAAATATATGTTTGCTTGTTGAAGAATATGTATATAAGAAAGCCTAGAGAAAGAGCCCCCAGCTCACAAGGGCGTTCTGTTGGATCTCAATCTAGTAATAATCGTACGTACCAGTCTCATAATATCAGTTTAAAAAAAACAAGAATCGTTCATGAATTGCCCATCACTAGATCTCACCACATTGAATAACCTCTGCTTTCAAACTAATCACTGACGTTTTACCATTAACTTTCAATGAGTCAGCACCTTAATAATAATAATAAACCTTTATTTATATAGCACCTTTCATACAGGGAATACAGCTCAAAGAGCTTTACATCAATAAAAGTCAAATAAAATGGAAGAAATTTGCATTAATAAAAACATTTACTTCAATAAAAGACAAAGAAAAAAAATTAAACATAAAAGGATAAAAATAATTTGCAGGTAATGAAATAGAAATATGAAATGTAAAGGAACATATTAAAAGAAGGAGGGCATAAAGCGTTTGAGTGCTGACTTAGTTAAATGCTATAGTGAAAAGATATGTGTTTAACATCTTTTTGAATATATCAATAGATGATGCTTCTTTGATACTTTTTGGTATTGTGTTCCAGTTTTGGAGCATATTTTAAAAAAGGCAGCATCTCCAATTTTTTTGTGAGTGGAATTTTGTACCATTAGCAGGTTAGCTGTGGAAGATCTGAGTGCCCTTTGGGGAACATAGGATTTTAGAGAGTCTGTAAAATATGCTGGTCCTGAGCCATTTAGTGTTTTATAAACAAGCAGGAGGACCTTAAAATCAATCCTGCTGGAAACTGGGAGCCAGTGTAATGATTTCAGAACTGGAGTAATATGTTCTTGCCTCTTGGTTCTTGTTAAGAGTCTCACTGCTGAGTTCTGGATGAGTTGAACCTTCTCTAAATAATTTTTTGGGAGGCATTACAGTAATCCAATCTAGTTGTAACAAATGTGTGAATTCGTTTCTCTGCATCTTTCTGGGTTATGAATTGTCTGACTTTAGCTATATTTCTGAGGTAAGAGTCAGATGTTTTTGTCACCTTTTTTAGATGGGAGGTAAAACTTAGGTCAGAGTCTATGATAACAGCTAGGCTCCTTACTTCAGGTATGATCAGGGAAGTCAAGTTACCAAGGTTTATGCTGATTTTCTCCCTTTTGACTTTGGGGCCAACTAAGAGGATTTCTGTTTTATCCTCATTTAATTTCAGGAAATTAACACTCATCCAGTTATTTATGGCAATTAGGCACCTAGACAGTGAGCTTATTGCATCTATGTCATCTGGCTCTATGGAAATGTATAGCTGTGTGTCATCAGCATAGCTGTGAAATTTATATTGTGTTTAACCTTGTAGATTTTCCTAGGATAAGTATTTTCCTAGGATAAGTTAAGTGTACTTAACTTCAAAATCTGTGCCAGTTTTACAGAATCGCATGATGACTTAACAGAGTATAAACAAGCGACTCACATACCAGAGATTGCGAGTTCGAATCCAGGCGGACACTTTGCATGTATTTTGTTTTCAATTCCAGCGCGATGCAGACGTGTTACAAATGTGAATTTTTATTATTTTTTTCCTCACTGTCACCATGGTTACAAACAATTACCACATAATACATTTTACATGGAGTTAACAGCAAGGTTTCTGAGTGTTTAAGGTTAGGGGTTTGGGTATGGCTTAGATCGAATTTACAGCAAGGTTTGAGTTGTTCAGGTTAGGGTTTTGGTAACGCTTAGATCGAGTTAACAGCAAGGACTCACTGTGTGCCGATTTTGGTCCGTGTTCATTTCACAGAATGTTCTGCCATTCCGTGAAACTGCCACGGATTTTGAAGTTAAGACTCCGGAGTCCGTGGTAATTTCACGGATTTTCTGAGAGATCAGGCTGTTCAAAAATACATAATGTACTGTTTCAAAGGGAATCATTCCTTCGGTAATTTCGAGGTAGATAAACAAGCTACAGTATTTCCAATATTAACTGAATGTATCCAGAGAATATTAACATAGATTAAACTAAAATATTTTTTTGTCTGATCATACCTGAAGATGTTTAGGATGTACTGTATGTGCTTTGTCCTCCAGTGCTGCTGCCTTGCACGCGCTGCTGTTATGCGCGTGACTTGAATACGTTCATGTTTCAATCTTCTACTCGCTGATGTTAGCCTATTTAATTACGATGCTTATGTTAACGTTTTGTTAAAATAAATAATTGATTTGAAGGCCACATTTGATATAAGGTAGTTTTTTTGTTTTTGTTACTTTTCCTCTAAAGTAACAATGTGGCACCTAGCAGAAGGTCTTTATTCCACTCAGGTACAGTCCGATGGCTATCAGTTTCTCTCCTTTGCCAAGTGAGTAGGTTATGTTGCAAGAAGATACGTGTCAATTAAAGATGGACATTTATTTAAGGTAATATGACATTTTTCACTCTGCAAAGTTTAACTAACATTCCACACCTTTAGGAGGTCCAAGGTTGTACAGCGTCAGCGTTCAGACATGGATGCTGAGGCCAAACTTTCCCCCATACATTCACACAAAGCAGAGTTCCACTACATGGACCTGTATCAGCCAAGGTGGATTTCCTCTTCACTCTCAACATGTCTAAATCAAAAACATATTTTTATTCAGTTTGAAAATGCTCCCGTCAAATGAATTCTTATTGAGGTCTGCTGTTGTTCATTAGCGACCTGCCTCTTAATACCACCAGATCCTACAGCCCTTTTCAGATGCAAAGCTTCTCAAATAACCCTGAAGTGAGTTAACAGCAATTTCCCCAAGACTTAGCCACAGTACAAATATATGTTCACTGTCTTTTACTCTAAATGGTGCAGGCTTCTTTATTATTTGAGGGTTTAATATTCATTTCTATAACAGGAAAAGACTGTCATGATAGCTGAAGCACATCTAGCAGGACAGATAGGCAAAACAAGGGGCAGGCGGAGCCTTGGAAAGCTACCCTCTCCAGCGGAAGTGATGGGCCGGAGGAGGAAGGTGCTAGCAGGGGGAGCAGCACAGGGCAGTCAGACGGTGACGCCCAGAGTGGCAGCAGTACTGCAGCATATTTGTGACCTCCACAAGAGACAGATCTCTATTGACCAGTAAGTGAAAGGTTTCAGGTGGTAAGAACATTGGAAATGAATGGCCTGAACCAGCTTCAAGGCAAAATTGTAGTTATGCGTTCAGGTTTAGGGATCCACTACAAATCACAACTCTTTTGGCAACCTGATAGTTTAGTGTTGACTAAATGACTAGCAATCATAAGATAGAGCAAGTCCTTGAACTGTAAAGGTCAAAGATGTATCCCTGAGCAGGCTATCTAATTTCTTCCAGGTTGTTGATGAAATTAGGATAATCTCAGGCAAACCAACCCATTGAAATCCAGGCCACTCTGAAATACTGTTGAATGATAGGTAAAAGTGAAGTGTTGTAAATAAAATAATATGTAAATAATAACAATCAAATAGTATTAGTCTACTGTTAACACTGCTGGTTGCTTTTGCATAATAGATAGTGTAAGATCAAACGCACATCCTAAATCGGGTGCAGGGCTGAGGATATATCAGATAAAAGAAAAAGAACCCACACACACGTATATGCTCCACCACATATCCTTATTTGACTAAAATTACAATGTTTCGATAGCTACCACGTATCTTTATTTGACTAAAATGACAACGTTTAGATCGAAACGTTGTCATTTTAGTCAAATAAAGATACATGGTAAAGGCATATACGTGTGTGCGGGTTCTTTTTCTTTTATCTGCTTTTGCATAATAAACGTATTAAGAACACATATTTTTTAAAAGAACCCAAACATGATTGTATACCAGGTTGAAGTGGGGCAATTGGGGGGGCTCCAGACCAAGGTGGAAAGCAGAAGAGGAACATGCCCAGATGCCATCAGAGGACAGAAGCCTGCCTCATGCACAACTGGAGTCTAGTCAGGAGGAGTTCAGCACAATAGCTGAGAGTGCCAATGCAACCACAGGCTCCCTCAGTCTGAACCTCACTCATCCCTACAGTCAGCCTCATGTAAGGCCTCACAACAATCATTGACTGCAATACGGACTCAAATGTTAATAAAATGTAAATATTTCTTTTTTCTGCTGCATTGTCTTTTCAGGGTCATTTTGGAGGATTTGAACACGCCTCCCTTCTTGCTCGGAGAGGGATTCCAGTGATGTCATTTGTCCTGGCAACCGCTGATAGGGAACCCACAGGGGGGCAAGCTCCTTGTCTTTCCCACAATGAATTCTGGGGCATTGGACACGCTGCGGAGGAGTAATTGGATTTAAAAAAAAACATTTCTTCAAAGCATTGTTAGTTCATTGTACAAAGCAGTAAACTTGATGAGATTCATAGGCTGAATAATATGTTTTACATGTTTACATTTGTTCTGATTTGATGGTTTAACATATGTGAATAGTTTGTTATATTAGATAGCTACTGTAAGCAATGGAGAAAAAAATAGAGGAATGTGAACTGGAGAGAATTTCTACTGTATTAAGAAATGTAGTAGAGATGATTGAACATCTCACTCCTCACATTGTTTGACAGACGGTGCATATACCTCATTGGACAAGGCTTTCAGTTCAGGGAAGGCCTTACCAGTGGGTATTTAGCCCTGTTTAAACCTGGTGTTAACATCTGTCCAGTATCTACATTTTGAATGGGTCAACATGTTTAGACCAGTGTACACCCATTGTGACAGGCTTGGTAGAATCAGGTCTGAATTGGGCCCAAATGTTTACACCATTGCACACCCATAATGACATATAAAACTGGTCCCAGATGTTTAGATAGGTGTAGACCCCACTCTAACATAAACTGGGCTCACAGGTGTAGACCAGTGGACCCACTGTGAAAAGATTGTTAAAACCTGGTATAAACTGGTCCAACATGTTCAGACAAGTGTAGATGCCGCTGTGGCACAAACTGAGCCCATGTGTGCAGGCCTAATGTGATATGCTTTTTAGAACCAGGTATAAACTGGGCTTTTGTGTTACTGAAGTGTGAGACGGATGGCTGGAGCCTTCAACTGAGTTTTCTCCCAAAGGACCTTCTGACCTTGTTATGTCAAAGCCAGACAATATATTGGACAGACTAGATGTGAATGTATTAATGTTGAGTTTTCAAGGAGATATGCTGTAACACAAGCCTTTTATCTCAAAAGGGATCCAAATAAATTCCTTCATTATAGAGGGCTGCAATACTTCTAATTTGTTCTGAGGTAATTACCATGATTTAAATTTTTTATTTATTTATTTCAGACACTGGTCGGTGTCCTTACCTTTCTTCAAACACATTAGTGCATTAACATTCAATAAACAACTAACAAAACCCATTTTGCTGCCGGATATTCTATTGGCTTACTGCTATAATAACATATCTTTAGTTCTCACACAAGTTCTCCTCATCTCAATGGCAGTTGGTTTATAATCCGAGAATACATGAGTCATTGTTTCCTAAATGTAGGATAAAGAACTCCTCCACCCCATTTTGTCATGACTCATAATGACATTTGGAAAGTGAAAGCAGCTCGTATAACGGGATCGTTGTGACCCTGACTAAACCTTGATTGAAAAGGACGCAATATCCATACGATCGCCTATGTGATACAATGACAAACAGCTATACAGTGAAATTGTATGGCTCTTATCTCCTGCATGCTGTGGTTCTGTTGTTGGCTTGCCTGATGATCCTTCAGTCCAACCAGGTCAGAGAGTTGCAGATTCAACTGCAGGAGCTGCGTCACTGGACCAGTCTGGTGTGTGCAGACAGGAAGGAATCTACTGCCGATATCTCGCACTGCGGGGTAGGTAAGTTCACACATCATGAATCACAACAAGGCCTATCATCCATCACGTCTCATTGGAGAAATAGGATGACTTTTTACCACATATCTGGACATCAGATTCCCACTATAATGTTTAAATCTGATGTTTAATCTCCCACAGACATTTGACCCTCAAAGAAAAACCCAGTGGAATGGAATTAGAAGAAAGAGGGACATTTTAAAACGTGGCAGCCGAAGGCAGCGTTGCACCGGTCAGTCTCACAGTGACAAAGAAATGAAAAAAAAATTAATATAATTTGTTTAATCATTTATAATTCCTATGTCATCTACTGTAGCAGGGAGGAGTGCCTTTGTTCATCTTGTACCTCTTTCTGTACACTCATATGGTGAGTAGAATAACACACTGACATCGCATCTATACTTTACGGTTTTCACACACACAGAAACACTATGTTAGCATTGACCAAAATAAGCCTATTGTCCAACATTGTTTTATCTGAAACACGCTCCCTGTGTGTATTCACTGTGTTGTCAAAGATGAGCACGATTACACTGTTGTCGAATGGGCTCCAGGACAGAGTCTAGAGGAGGGGCTGCAGGTCTCCGGAGAAACGGTCACCGTGGTAACCAGAGGGACGTACTTCATCTACAGCCAGGTAGTCTATTTAAACTAGACATTCTTATTTTCACGGCTTTAGAGGATGCCAAGGTCCCATTGCTAATATAGCTGTATTTGTATACAGGTGCTGTATAAAGACACCACATGGACTATGGGCCACGTCATCCAGAAGAATCTAAATGGTATCGAGACCAGCTTGATGAAGTGCATACAGAGCATGCCCAGTAACATCACAGTGGCCCAAAACACCTGCTTCACAGCTGGTGAGTCTTCCCAACCCCAGCTAGTGAACAAATTGGAAATTGTAAGGAATTAGGTCCTAATAACATTGAACACAACTACTGCACCTCTACAACCAGCTAATATCCCAGTGTTTCATTCCAGGAGTCCACTACTTGGAGAAAGGATCCACGTTGAAACTCTCCATTCCCAGGAAATCTGCTGGACTTGTCATCAGGCCACACACCACCTTCCTCGGCATGTTCCGGATCTAACAGTATTGCCCTCTTGAACCGTACCATGCCCAGTGGTACAGGCTACTAAAACCTAATATTCTACAGTACATTGTTTTGACTGATAGTTTTCAAGGTTTAGATTGTTTGCAACTATTACTTAGCCAGTGGTTTTCCCCTCAGCATTCATGTGGCAGCAACACGATGCATAACCGTTACAAGTAATGCAAAATTGAACAGTAGCTATTTCAAAATTGGAAAGTGCACTGATGTTTGAAATCCATGATTGACAATTATATGGATATTAATGAAAGAAAAGTATGTAATAGCACACAACTACAGTGGACTGTCGTTGCTACATCCCTCTCTACTAAGTCTCCAATGGATAAGCCAACAGTGACCTCGTGTGGTCAATACATTGGTGAATACTGAATATGGTGCATTTGTTGATAGTGACCTGGGGGGTTATTTAAGTTGTATGGCCCTTTAAATATTTTTTAAATTCTTCTGATGTTCAAATGTAGGTGAACTGTATGTCTTGTATTTGTAATGTAACTCATGTAATGTAACTGTTGGATAAAAGCGCTTTCTATATTGAGACTAATATCAGATCAGCATTCGTGAAGTGGTCAAAGACTATTCAGAGGTGGCAGAAGTAAAAGTACTCAGCTTTCCCATTTTGGAATGTACCTAAATAAAACCCAAATTTACTCCAAGGTAATGGGAGTTTATTAATACCTATTCACCACAATTAATAAATGTTTTACTGTTTGTATTAATTTCATAGATAACTGATCTATTATTAACTCTATTCCAGTCATTTTGGTTGTCACAATTAGGAACTTCCCAATAATTTTTTAACTCAGCAGCACCCAGAAAAGTACTTTTACTTGTACTTCTGCCAGCTCTATCACTAGTAAAACATCCAGAAAGTCAGAAGAGTACTTCACTAATTAGACAAAGTAGTCTGCTGATGGATAGCAAACTAAAATGAATTTTTGATTGTCATCGCACGTGTGTGTGTGTGGTTGTGTGTGCCATTAGCTAACTAAAGTGAATTTATAATTGTCATCACGTGTGTGTGTGTGTATGTGTTTATGTGTTCCATTAGCTAACTTATCTGTGAGCCTGTTAAAATATTACATCATTTCTGCTGCTGCAGCTGTTATAGCTGACATAGTCAAAAACCGGTGCATTGATCAGCACACATATAAACATGACCTTGTTGGTATACAAAATACATGCTTAGTCATGTCTGCTAAATGTCATAAATGTAAACATGTTACAAAAATCAGGGGTGTATAATGTAGTTGACCTAAATGTGTGAATAAATATATGCCTTACAAGAATGTCCAGATTTCCTAACTTTCAATTGTGCCATTAGGCATTGCGCTGTTAATGGGAATTTCTTTTTTTGTCTGACTTCATCAACTTTCTAAAGTTGCTCAATAGTTACACAATATCCTGCAAGGACTATGTATTAGAAATGCAGGAAAAGTCACATTATTAAGCCTATGTAAATAGATTGCATTAAATGTTTTTATCAACATTATCAATAAATACAATTTTAAATGTTTGAGCGAGACATATTGGGTAGATTATTTCAATTGCGTTAATTATTTATGGTCTTTATGTGATCATAGAAACAGTTTGAGGAAGCATCTCTTAAGAATGGCCATATTCTATCCGTACATAAACACATCCACCATTTTAATATAGACACTTGGGTGTTCAATCCAACTTCTTGGCAGAAACCTTTTGATGACTCAAGTTGATAGAATGATCAGCCAATCATACTGACACATTTGACTATTAAAATGAGGCTTCAATGGCAATAGTCGCTTTCCGACCGCAGGGATTTCTGCAGTTCCTAGAACATAACATCTAGTAGCCAAATGTAAAGTGCCATTTGACCACTAGAGGTCTATATCCTTCTCTTGTAAACTATGTAGCTGAATGAATAGGTGTGCTTCTTTGTGGCAACATGTGTAAAATGGATTTAACTAATCATGCTGTGCATTGTGCTGGTAGAAATTGAGAGATTCATTTTTAAACTCTGAGTGTAAGCACAGTAATGTGAACATTACTCTCTTGTGATTACTCTCTGAGCGCTAAAGTAACAAAGAGTTGTTGGCTCTTGTGTTTAGGGTTGTTGTCCTGTTAGAAGATTAACCTTTGCCCCAGTCTGAGACATTCATCATTCCCACGATCCTAAATAGTCTACCAGTTCCTGCCACTGAAAAATAAGCCCACAGCACGATGCTGCCACCACCATGCTTCAATATAGGGATGGTATTGGGCAGGTGTTGAGCGATGCCTGGTTTTATCCAGACATGATGCTTGCCATTCAGGTCATAGTGTTCAATCTTTGTATCATCAGACCAGAGAATTTTGTTTCTAATGGTCTGGGAGTCCTTCAGGTGCCTTTTGGCAAACTCCAGGTGGGCTCTCATGTGCCTTTTACTGAGGAGTGGCTGCTGTCTGGCCAATCCACCATACAGGCCTGATTGGTAGAGTGCTACAGAGATGGATGTTCTTCTGGAAAGTTCTCCTCTCTCCACAGAGAAATGCTGGAGCTCTGTCAGATCGACCATCGGGTTCTTGGTCACCTTCCTGACTAAGGTCCTTCTCCCCCGATCACTCAGTTTGGCCGGGCGACCAGCTCTAGGAAGAGTCCTTGTGGTTCCAAACTTTTTGTATTTATGGATGATGGAGGCCACTGTGCTCATTGGGACCTTCAATGCTGCAGGTATTTTTCTTTACCCTTCCTCAGATCTGTGCCTCGATACAATCATGTCTCGTTTTGTGCTCTGACATGCACTTTTAACAGTGGGACCTTATATTGACAGGTGTATGCCTTTCCAAATCATGTCCAATCATCTGAACTTACCACAGGTGTAAATCAGGTTGTGGAAACATCTCAAGGATAAGAAGTGGAAACTTGATGCACTTGAGCTAAATTTTGATTGTCATGGCAAAGGCTGTGAAACTTACTTTTTTCATTTTTTACTTTTCAAACACACTTCTTTTACATTGTCATTATGGGATATTATTTGTAGAATTTAGGGGGAAATAATTAATATACTCAATTTCAGAATAAGAGTGTAACATAATAAAATGTGGAACAAGTGAAGCACTGAGAATACTTTCCGGATGCACTGTACATCTTTGACTATAGACAGTCCTGTACAACTGATTCCTCACTAAACTCTGTGCTGACCATGACACAACAAATTGTTTTATTGGAATCATTCTGCCACGCTAAGCCGGTACTTGTGGAAAAATGGAAAATGACCATCCTACCAATTATGGACTATGGCAAGTAGTTTACAGGCAAGTAAATAGCAATCTACTTCATTACCCATCAGCAGGAACCAGAACACAACAAAAAGGCAAGGTCATCTATTGTTCTGTAGATAAACACATTCCTCCTTCAGATATTTGTAATGTAATTTATGCAACTGTTAATAAATGTGTTTATTAACAAAAAATGATAATAAAATAAATACAGGGAGCACAGGGAATAAAGTTTTTATTATGTTGTCAGAACCTTGCCATCAACTGCATGAAGGAACTCACCAGGACTCCAGTCTATGCAGTCAAGAGGCATGAAGAGTTCAGCCAACTCAAACGCTTAAACATTACGTTTTCAATATAACCCCTAATATTTAGTGACCATCCAAACATCCAAGGAAATTACATTGTGCTAAAACATGCAATAATCACACCTCTGATATTTACACCCCGACCAGCTCATGTATTCTCATGTAACCGTGGCCTGCCTGCACGGGCAAGATGATGATCATCTTATATGAGAAAATGCATGATTTGAAATAAACCTCGACTAAATCATGTATTTTCATGAAACTGTGGCCTGCACGGACAAGATGTAAGATCATCCTATACAAGATAATCCATAAATTGACAACCTTCAACGGTGTCATTACCTAAATAAAACCCTAGACGAAATCATGTATACTCATGTAACCGCGACCAGCACAGGCAAGATGTATAATCCTCCTACATGAGAAAATCCATGACATCTGAGGTTGTAGATACCAGAAATAAACCTCAACCAAATCATATATGTTCATGTAACTGTAGCCTGCATAGGCAAGATGTATGATCAATGACTTGACAAAGTTCGAAGTTATCTGTTCATGTCCTAGGTTGCCGATAACCGCAACAACCCAACCATATGATCTGGACCAAGTGGACATCCTTTTGCCCCCTGCTCTAAGAGCTGGGATATGGCACTCGTAACAAGAGCAACTCGATTGGATAAATCCATAAACAGCCATGCCCTAACATACAGATTACCCAGACAAGGAACAGGGATGCATGGGGAATGGGTTACCATACATATTCCAACTGACGGTCCGGATCACGAGTCCTACACAAAGGGACCAACCTACACAAGCAGCCTACGAATCCTGGCCGAAACCCTGAGGGTACAACCTGTAATGATGCACACTAGCCTAAGGCATGTATTCTTATGTAACCTGCTGGCCTACCTACTGTAGGCAAGACAACTGTCATCTTATTGCAAGAGAATCCATGACTTGACAGCAGAAACTAAAGTACCCTGCAACTTTAACCAACTTTAATTCCCCAAAGCTCTGTTCTAGGCACTCTCCTCTTCTCTCTACACCAAATCCCTTGGCTCTGTTATAACCTCACATGGACTCTCCTATCACTGCTATGCTGGTGACACTCAAATATTTCTCTCCTTTCCTCCTTCTGATATCCAGGTGAATACCTGCTCTCTGCATTCCTGGCTGATTTCTATATGTGGATGTCAGCACACCACCACAAGCTCAACCCTGACAAGACTGAGCTGATCTTCTTCCATGGGAAGACCTGTCCGCTCCAGGACATGTCCATCACAGTTGAAAACAACACAGTGTCGCCATCCCAGAGTGCAAAGATCCTTGGTGTGACCCTGGACAATACCCTCTCATTCTCTGCAAACATCAAGGCTGTGACTCGTTCCCTCAGGTTCATGCTCTATAACAGAGTACGACCTTACCTCACCCAGGAAGCAGCCCAGGTAGTCATCCAGGCTGGATTACTGCAACTCACTCCTGGTAGGACTCCCGGCATATGCCACCAAACCTCTACAACTCATTCAAAATGCAGCAGCCCGCCTAGTGTTCAACCTTCCCAAGCCCTCCCATATCACCCCACTTCTACACACAATCCACTGGGT
This sequence comes from Umbra pygmaea, assembly GCA_016801145.1. NCBI lineage: Eukaryota > Metazoa > Chordata > Actinopteri > Esociformes > Umbridae > Umbra > Umbra pygmaea. Next base: position 20,123 of record JACXGM010002227.1, read on the forward strand.
CCCAGTTGAAGCTCGTAACTGCTAGAATGCAAGGGTGCTCACCTATGGAGCAGCAAGAGGAGCTCCTCCCCCTTACCTTCAGGCAATGTTCAAACCCCACATCCCTACACAGGCTCTCCATTCGGCAACCTCTGGGCTCTTGACCGTCCCACACCTTTGGGAAGTCAGCTCCCAATCCAAGCAGTCTAAACTCTTCTCTGACCTGGCTCCTCAATAATGGAACCAGCTTCCACTGGAGGCTAGAACAGCAGAGTCTCTACAATCTTCAGGAAACATCTGAAAAACTTCCTCTTCAATGAGTACTTAAGTTAGTTGTCTTACATTTTTTGTTATCTGTATGATCCTTCTCTAGCATTGTTTTTGCCAAATCACATTTCAAATGATGAATGCTCTTACTACTAAGTTGTGGTAAGTGTGGTTAAAACTGTAAGTCACTCTAGATAAGAGTGTCTGCTAAATGATAAAAATGTAAAAATGTTAATGTAATTACGAAGAAACCTAGAGAAGAGCCAACCAGTTGTGTGTCATTAGGCAGACAGCATTGCCAAAACATCATGTATAGCCAGGAGTGTCTGCGGTCATCGTCAGTACATCATGAAATTAAAGGTACAATATGTAGTTTGCCAAAACAATAACAAAAGATGTACTTTGCATTAAAAAAGCAAACATCACTATACCTATATTATATATATTTCTTAGTTGTGTACTTACATTATCCTAAATGTTTCCACCAAGTTTCAAATCCAGAGAAATATGTAATATACAGAGCCTTGCGAAAGTATTCACCCCCCTTGAACATTTCGACCTTTTGCCACATTTTAGGCTTCAAACATAAAGGTATAGAACTGTAATTAATTGTGAATAAGCAACAACAAGTGGGACACAATAATGAAGTGGAACAAAATTTATTGGATATTTCAAACTTTTTTAACAAATAAAAAACTGACAAATTGGGCGAGCAAAATTATTCAGCCCCTTTTACTTTCAGTGCAGCAAACTCTCTCCAGAAGTTCAGTGAGGATCTCTGAATGATCCAATGTTGACCTAAATGACTAATGATGATAAATAGAATCCACCTGTGTAATTAAGTCTCCGTATAAATGCACCTGCTCTATGATAGTCTCAGAGGTCCATTGAAAGCACAGAGTGCATCATGAAGAACAAGGAACACACCAGGCAAGATACTGTTGTGGAGAAGTTCAAAGCCAGATTTGGATACAGAAAGATTTCCAAAGCTTTAAACATCCCAAGGAGCACTGTGCAAGCGAAAATATTGAAATGGAAGGAGTATCAGACCACTTCCAATCTACTAAGACCCGGCCATCCCTCTAAACTTTCAGCTCATACAAGGAGAAGACTGATCAGAGATGCAGCCAATTGCAGGCCCAAGATCACTCTGGATGAACTGCAGAGATCTACAGCTGAGGTGGGCGAGTCTGTCCATAGGACAACAATCAGTTTTATACTGCACAAATCTGGCCTTTATGGAAGAGTTGCAAGAAGAAAGCCATTTCGGAAAGATATCCATTAAAAGTGTAGTTTAAAGTTTGCCACAAGCCACCTGGGAGACACACCAAACATGTGGAAGAAGGTGCTCTGGTAAATGAAACCAAAATCGAACTTTTTGGCAGCAATGCAAAACGTTATGTTTGGCGTAAAAGCAACACAGCTCATCACCCTGAACACACCATCCCCACTGTCAAACATGGTGGTGGCAGCATCATGGTTTGGGTCTGCTTTTCTTCAGCAGGGACAGGGAAGATGGGTAAAATTGATGGGAAGATGGATGGAGCTAAATACAGGACCATTCTGGGAGAAAACCTGATGGAGTCTGCAAAAGACCTGAGACTGGGACGGAGATTTGTCTTCCAACAAGACAATGATCCAAAACATAAAGCAAAATCTACAATGGAATGGTTCACAAATAAATATATCCAGGTGTTAGAATGGCCAAGTCAAAGTCCAGACCTGATTCCAATCGAGAATCTGTGGAAAGAACTGAAACCTGCTGTTCACAAACACTCTCCATCCAACCTCACTGAGCTCGAGCTGTTTTGCAAGGAAGAATGGGCAAACATTTCAGTCTCTCAATGTGCAAAACTGATAGAGACATACCCCAAGCGAGTTACAGCTGTAATCGCAGCAAAAGGTGGCGCTACAAAGTATTAACTTTAGGGGGCTGAATAATTTTGCACGCCCAATTTTTCAGTTTTTTATTTGTTAAAAAAGTTTGAAATATCCAATAAATTTCGTTCCACTTCATGAGTGTTTCCCACTTGTTGTTGATTTTTCACAAAAAATTACAGTTTCATATCCATATGTTTGAAGCCTGAAATGTGGCAAAAGGTCAAAAAATTTAAAGGGGCTGAATACTTTTGCAAGGCACTGTAATTCGAAGACACGGGACGTTTCATTTTGTCTTCCGTCAATGGCGTCATATAACCTTTGACGGCGCTAGTTGCTCTAAGTTCCAGGGAACCCCCAAACATAGCGTGAATAAAGTTATAATTTTTTTAACAATACATTACTTTGTCAGTGAAAATGTTTTCTGCTGGAGACAGTAGATTGGAAGGTTGTCATTGACGACGATAACAAAACCCATGATCCCATGCTACTGCCCGACGTCATCCAAATACATCTTTTGCTATTGTTTTGATTGAGAGGCCCCTACCCAGCAAACATTGAGCTGGCGGACCACCGGCGGTTACAGCTGATGGTCCACTAGCTTTTTGCTCATCGTTTAACGGGCGGTCCGCCAGCGGGAGTGTTGGCGAATGAGCGGTATTCCGGCGGGTGAGCAGAGTTTTAGACAGAGGTCCTCTGGGAATCCTACGCACTCATACTGTTGTTCCAGTTAGTCCATCGGCTGCGTATATGGGCTATATCCTAGGCTAGGCTTATGTTCTAGATAACTATCTAATGAAAAATATTTTTTACTATTTACAAATTTGGTTACAACAACATTCAAATACAATACAAACACAGTGAAGTTTATTTTAAAATTCCAAATTGAATTCAGTTCTAAAATATATATTAAAGAAAAACGCTTGTCTTTTTTTACTCTAGACTTTTTTTCAAGGTCTAAAACATTGTTCACCTGCCGGTGGACCTCTTGGCCGGCAGTGGACCGCTGGTTAAACGATGAGCAAACCGCCTGGCGGACCACCAGCTCTGCCTCTGCTGGTCCGCCTGTGGACCGCCAGCTGTATGCTAGCTGGGTAGCGGCCAAAAACCACATATTGTACATTTAGGATAAATAGCAGCATTAGCACGATAAATGACAAGGAATAAGATTTCTGTCTTGAATGTATAATTTTAACAATGGTGTGAATATGCCAGGCCCACAATGCACCTGCAATAGTGTGATTGTGAATGTTAAAATATTATATTTGAAAGCACTCACCACCCACAGTGGCCGGTACACACATTTATAATTACAAGCAATCACTGTATGTTGCACAGAATAGGGGTTATGCATAATCACCAAATACATACATTACATATGTCCCAGTACATCAATCCCACAAGCACGTTAAATGAAATAGCAGTTTGCAAAACTCCCAAGTTAGTCGTCTAATCAATTCGTTAATGAATGGAACTGAAGCGCAACCTTAGTTAATATTACTAACTGCATATTTTTTATCACACAACACTGTATTTCCTATCTTTGACCAATGAGCCCAATAGAGACCTGCTACAACTATAGAATATTTTGTACAAAGCCGAAGACTACAAAAATAGGTGGGCCATGTGCCGGAAAACCACTCGTTTGAAGAAACCCCCAAAATCAGCAGAAGTATCAGCATCAGTAAAAAACAAGCAACCCAAACCATCTTCAGCCAAACAAATAATCGCAAGAAGCCACACTATGCAATAACCACTAAAGTCATAACTAAAAAATATTGGTGCAAGGCAAAAAAAGATCAGAGGACAAACATCCTAACAACAGTAACACTGAAAGCAGACACAAAAACACATAACACAAAAAATGAACTGCAAACAACGGGGAAGGCAAGGAAAGCCAGCCCTGCCAACCAGAGACCTGTCCGTAGGAATACACAACAACATGCCATATATCTAGCTGGAAATAATGAGGGTACTGATCAGAAAATGAGATGACACGTAGTCCTACAAAGAAAACAAACTAACCCCACTACATGGATAATAACTCATATGCCAGCCATGAGACCCATTACTCATCGGTGGAAAAACAAAGCAGCATGCAATTAGGAGAGCATCCAAAATAAAATTTGAAGTCGGCACCGACAACACAACATAAATTGCAATAAATGCTGCAAACAACATCGGTACCAGTTACAGAAGAGGTAGAAACGCGAGAAATTGCACCGTGTGGAAATGCGACAATGAAAATATGTGACCGAAACAATACCCTAATACCACCCACAAAAACCGCCACCTGACATCACAGGCCATACCGCTGGCTTTGTGCTGACCAGAACTGGGGCATGACAAATCCTCAGCACGAGCAACCAGGGATGTCACTAAAGATTTATGGATGTGGGTTTAAGCCTCTACTAGGGGGGTCTAGGGGCATGCTCCCCCAGAAGTTTTTTAATGGCCCCAAAATGTTCACTCTCCCTCTCCCTCAGCCTCCTTTTTCAAGATACGTCCAAACATTTGATAAAATAATCATTGAGTAAAACCCTGAAGCCTACTTCAGTGTTGCTAAATCAATCAGTGCAAAGAAAATAAAAAATGAGCATGTTAGGCCTATGTCATCAAAAACATCCCAATATATCTGAAACCTTAAACATCTTCCAATTTCATTCTAGCTGATCAGTAACCTCCATCAGACCAGCACTGTCGCTCTGCAGCATCTTTCTCTCATTCTGGCCTGTTTTGATAAGGTATTGTTATTATAATCAAATTTACAATAACTCAAGGCTTAATGAGTGTTTTGTTACTCTATGTCATGTGTTCGGTCATGGTAGACCTGGGCGAGTAGCACTCTCTGGTGGGTTTATGTTGTATGTACTGTTATTCAGGACAATGACTTAAATTCCCACAATTCACCTGTCTTGTTCACGATTTTTCAGCTGTCTGCAATCAATTCATTAACCTGTGTATATAATTCCTGTGTTTTTCCAGTGTCATTGTCGATTATTGTAACCTGTAAAGCGCCCCAAAAGCCAGCAAAGGGAGGGAGGAGCCACACAGCACCTGAGAGCATCCCCAAACTCCGACCCCCTGGTGGAGGTTCTGCCGGAGACCGTGGCAGACCCGCATAGCTTGGCGGTGGGGGCGGCGGCAGACCCGCGTGGCTCTGCGGTCAACTGCTGGACCAAGTCGTTCAGCCACTCTGCGGGAGGTAGGAGCGGCTCTTCCAGCCACTCAGGAGGAGGGTCCTCAAACTCAGGTGGAGGAGCTGGCAGCAGGCCCTCAAGCCATTCCTGTGGAGGAGGGGGTAGCTGCCCCGGAAACAGCTCCTCCGATGGCTGTGTGGGTGACGGAGCCAGCCCGGGCTCCCTGCTGTCCCACCTGCCAGCAGGGGATGGATCGTCAGCAATGGCTGGGTGTCCCGGGCATCTACAGCCATAGCCCACCCAAGAAATTTTCTGGGGAGACCCCGGTAGTCGCTCCACTCCTGCTTTTCAGCTGAGGCTTGTTCCCTCAATTGCGCTCCTCCCGTGGAGGTATTAGAGGGACGAGCGCAGTCTTTTGCCTGTAGTCCCTGAGGTCTCTCCGTTTAGGTGGTTTGTAATATTTAATGATAGCCACGTCCGGGGATATACATACAATTACGGTTGCAGGGTACCACCTACGCGATTGCACAACGATAAACTAGATAAATAGAGAACATAGTCAGAGCGTACACATTTACTTCCAAACGTAGGCGACTCACTTTTCACAACAAATTTGCATATATGTAGACGCTTCCAGAATAGCTTTCTCCCACAGTGACAAAGTAACAATGAACCACGCCACTCCCTGCTCCACCTAGCCCTAAATAGGGTTGATAGGAGACCGGCTGGTAGCGAATACCAATTAGACCGGTCTCTCAATCAACCCAATCAGGCAACAGTAGAACAGGGAGTGGCACACACGTAACCACTATAAACATATGTCATTACCTCAATATATTATATCCCTTGTACAAATACAACATAAATACCCCACAATAACCATACACATATATACACAATCAATGAGTCCATATCAGTTCTCAAAACAACATGTCTACTCCAGCCCACCCTGGGCTGGATGTGATAGATATCAAAAAGTCCTTGTGGTATTACGTTATGGCCCGTGAGTGATGTTCACCTTGTATACCTGTAGGTTTTGTTATTTTGGACTTTATTGTCACCCATGTTATTTTAGCAGTATACAATAAAGTGAGTACCGTGACTTCCTGTTTCTGTCATAGGTCCTTTGATTTAGTTTTATTAGTATTATGATGTGTGATTTTAAATTGATTTGTTCACTGTGTTATTGGGTGCGGCAAGCGGGGAGAGAACGGGGACAACAAGTGGGGAGAGAACGGGGACGGCAAGTGGGAAGAGAACGGGGGACGGCAAGCAGGGAGAAACCGGGGACGTTAAAGTAACACTCTGACAACTAACACTGTTTTTAACACCAACACTGTTTTTTTGTGTTGCATTAAAACTCACAAGTCTTATTGTAACATCTCAGTTAACACTGTATAGTTCACACTGGAAACTCAACACTAGACAATTTGCTGTGTCTGTGGTAAATGCTGTATAGAACTACTGATTTTGAGAAACACATGTTTAACACAAACACATAAGAAAATATATGGCAAGGAATGCACTTGCCACATACCGAAGTATTTCCAATCCATCAAAACGTTTCTGAAATATTTTGTTCCAATGCATTTCATGGACTATCTATTGGCTTCAACCTTGACTGTATGCCTCAAAGTCCCCTCAATATCCTGCAAGCTTCTTCTGGACTATATGGTAATTTTTCTACTGTGCAACAGAAATTTATTCGCTGTCCAAGTGACCCCAAAATGAATGGGAGTCTATGGAATGCTAATACAAGGTGGTGCCTTGGTAGCCTCAGAATCTCTCCATAGGAGCTTCAATTTCCGGGTGCTGGCTTACCCCCTTGGCTAAACGTAGCATGGAACAACTACTTACACAAAACCACACATTCACAAATACTGACTAGGAAATTTGATACAGTGCAAAAGTGTCAGTCTATGCGAAATATTGCGATCCAGATTAGAAACTTGGTAATAGTTGCCAGAAAGATACCATACACACAAAGCACACATGATGAAAACCCTATCTAATAATAACAAGACATACATTAGTTCAATGAAAACGCAGATGCCCACATCATGTACGGTAATACAAGTGAAGGACTGTAAGAAATTTGATGCGACACAAAAGTGTAGTTAACAAATGAGATTGAAAATGAAAAGTGAACAATACATCACCTGAGTAGCTGGGTAGCACACAATCATAGAACCACAAGAAACCTGGCCATAACTCAGGAAATCGGGCAACTCCAGCTATGAACACCACCAAAACGTTTTAGGAAGGACTACTGAAAACTCTGGATCTCAGAGCCATCCAGACAGAATGGACACTGCAGAAATAGCTGTGGAATGCACTTGCCTGGGCCTGGCAAACTAACATCCACCACACAAGGGGATGACAAAAAAGGGGAAAACGAACTACATTTCCCCCAAAAACAAAACCCAAACACCGAGCCAGAACCGACAGCATAACACACTGAAGCAAAAGTATGCTTATGCCCATGAGCTCACTGGCGTTTTAAATACGATGTGTAATTACCATGTGACTACACTGTTGATAGGTGTGCTGCCATCAGCAGATGATGAATGACACACATCTCTCTAGGGTTTGCTCTCTGAACATGCTATGCTATACACTCACCTAAAGGATTACTAGGAACACCTGTCCAATTTCTCCTATATGCAATGATCTACTCAACCAATCACATGGCAGTTGCTTCAATGCATTTAGGGGTGTGGTCTTGGTCAAGACAATCTCCTGAACTCCAAACTGAATGTCAGAATGGGAAAGAAAGGTGATTTAAGCAATTTTGAGCGTGGCATGGTTGTTGGTGCCAGACGGGCCAGTTCAGAGTATTTCACAATCTGGTCTGTTTTTTTTTCAGGCACAACAATTTCTAGGGTTTACAAAGAATGGTGTGAAAAGGGAAAAACATCCAGTATGCGGCAGTCCTGTGAGCGAAAATGCCTTGTTGATGCTAGAGGTCAGAGGAGAATGAGCCGACTTCTTCAAGCTGATAGAAGAGCAACTTTGACTGAAATAACCACTCGTTACAACCGAGGTATGCAGCAAAGCATTTGTGAAGCCACAACACGCACAACCTTGAGGTGGATGGGCTACAACAGCAGAAGACCCCACCGGGTACCACTCATCTCCACTACAAATAGAAAAAATAGGCTACAATTTGCAAGAGCTCACCAAAATTGGACAGTTGAAGACTGGAAAAATGTTGCCTGGTCTGATGAGTCTCGATTTCTGTTGTTGTTGACATTCAGATGGTAGAGTCAGAATATGGCGTAAACAGAATGAGAACATGGATCCGTCATGCCTTGTTACGACTGTGCAGGCTGGTGGTGGTGGTGTAATGGTTTGGGGGATGTTTTCTTGACACACTTTAGGCCCCTTAGTGCCAATTGGGCATCATTTAAATGCCACGGCCTACCTGAGCATTGTTTCTGACCCTGTCCATCCCTTTATGGCCACCATGTACCCATCCTCTGATGGCTACTTCCAGCAGGATAACGCACCATGTCACAAAGCTCGAATCATTGCAAATTGGTTTCTTGAACATGACAATGAGTTCACTGTACTAAAATGGCCCCCACAGTCACCAGATCTCAACCCAATAGAGCATATTTGGGATGTGGTGGAACGGGAGCTTCGTGCCTTGGATGTGCATCCCACAAATCTCCATCAACTGCACGATGCTATCCTATCAACATGGGCCAACATTTCTAAAGAATGCTTTCAGCACCTTATTGAATCAATGCCACATAGAATTAAGGCAGTTCTGAGGGGGTCAAACACAGTACTAGTATGGTGTTCCTAATAATCCTTTAGGTGAGTGTATACAGCGCATCCACAAAGTATTCACAGTGCTTCACTTTTTTTACATTTTGTTATCTAACACCCTTATTACGAAATTGATCAAATTTATTATTTCCCTCGAAATTTCCTAAACATTCTACAAACAATACCCTATAATGACAATGTGAAAGAAGTGTGTTTGAATTGATTAAATACATAAACAGAAAAAAGCACATGTACCTAAGTATTCATAGCCTCTGCTCAATGCTTTGTTGAAGCACCTTCGGCAGCAATCACAGCCTCAAGTTTCTTGAGTATGATGCTACAAGCTTGGCAAACCTATTTTTGGGCAGTTTCTCCCATCTTTGCAGGACCTCTCAAGCTCCATCAGGTTAAATGGGGTGCGTCGGTGCACAGCAATTTTCAATGTTCAATTGGGTTCAAGTCTGGGCTCTGGCTGGGCCACTAAAGGACATTCACAGAGTTGTCCTGTAGCTACTCCTTTGTTATCTTGTCTGTGTGCTGAGGTTCACTGTCCTGTTGGAACCAGTCTGTGATCCAGAATGCTTCAGCAAGGATGTCTCTGTACATTGCTGCATTCATTTTTCTCTTGATCCTGACTAGACTTTTAGTTCCTGCCACTGAAAAACATGCCCACAGCATTATGCTGCCACCACCATGCATCACTGTATGGTATTGGCCAGGTGATGAGCGGTGTTTTGTTTCTTCCAGACATGACACTTGCCATTCAGGCCATAGATTTCAATCTTTGTTTCATCAGACCAGAGCATTTTGTTTCTCATGGTCAGTGAGTCCTTCAGGATCCTTTTGGCAAATTCCAGACAAGCTCTCATGTGCCTCTTACTCAGGAGGGGCATCTCTCTGGCCACTCTACCATACAGGCCTGATTGGTGGAGTGCTGCAGAGATGGTTGTTTTTCTGGAAGTTTCGCCTCTCTCCACAGAGAAATGCTGGAGCTCTGTCAGAGTAACCATCACGTTCTTGGTCACCTCCCTGAATAAGGCCCTTCTCCCCCGATAGCTCAGTTTGGCTGACTCTTACTAACCCAATCACTTAGTTAGTAAGAGTCCTGGTGGTTCCAAACTTCTTCCATTTGCTCATTGGGGCTTTCAATGCTGCAGATATTTTTCTCTACCCTTCCCCAGATCTGTGCCTCAATACAATCCTGTCTCAGAGGTCTACAGACAATTCCTTGGAGTTCATGGCTTGGTTTGTGCTCTCACATGCACTGTTAACTGTGGGACCTTATATAGACAGGTGTATGCCTTTCCAAATCATGTCCAATCAACTGAATTTACCACAGGTGGACTTCAATCAGGTTGTGGAAACATCATGGATGATCAGTGGAAACAGGATTCATCTGACCTCAATTTTGAGTTGCATGGCAAATACTGTACATGTCCTTTTCACTTCTTTCACATTGTCATTATGGGGTATTGTTTGTAGAGTTTTTAGGGAAATATTGAATTTAATAAATTTTGGAATAAAGGTGCAACATAACAAAATGTGGAAAGAGTGAAGTGCTGTGAATAGCTTCCGGATGCACTGTATATATATTTATATATATATATACTGTTGCAATCAAAATTCTAAACCCATTGCAAATCACATTTGACTGCATGCGAGAAACATGGCAAAGTCAAAAGAATAGTCCAAAAAGTTATGAGAAGTGATCATTTCTCTTCACATACAAGGAACAGGATACAAATAGATAGGGAAAGCACTGACTTTTCCAAGAGACACTGTAGGAAGCATAGTTCGCAAGTTAAAATTTAAGGGAATGGTGGTTACACTACATGGGCAGGGCAGAAAAAGGAAGCTATTATTGGCTACAACGAGGCTTCTGAGATGGCATTTTGTGAAAAACCCTCAAGTACCTGCAAAAGACCTGCAGCAAGACTTGGTGGCAAAAGGCACTGAGGTTTCAGTGAGCACAGTAAGGCACGTACTAAACAAGGTTTGCATGCCAGAATTCCAAGACATAAACCACTACTGACCTAAAAGCACAAGTCGGCTCCAATATGCTCAAATTTATATAAAAAAGCCAAAGAGGTTTTGGGATTCTGTTCTGTTGAGCGATGAAACAAAACTTGAACTTTTTAGCACGATGGTTCAGCGGTATGTCTGTTGAAAGAAGAATAAGGCTTATGCTGAAAAGAACACCCTGCCCTTAGTCAAGCATAGTGGTGGCTCTGTGATGCTCTGGGGCTGCTTGCATCATCTGTCATAGAAAACCTGTAGCGTGTGGAAGGTAAGATGGATTCATTGAAGTATCAGGAAATCCTCTGAGAAAATGTCATGCTGTCCATGAGGAAGCTGAAGCTTGGGCACCATTGGACCTTCCAACAGGACAATGATCCAAAGCATAGCTCAAATTCCACCAGGCTTGGTTGCAGAAGTCCTGGAAGATGCTACAGTGGTAATTACAGTCACCTGACTTGAACCCAATAGATAATCTCTGGTGGGATTTGAAGAAGGTGGTTGCAGCACGCAAACCCAAGATTAATATGGAACTGGAGGCCATCGCTCACGAGAAATGAGCTAAGGATCCTCAGCAACACTGCCAGAAACTGGGGTCTGGCTATGCGTCTAGATTGCAGCAGGTCATAACAGCAAAAAGGTGCTCTACTAAGTATTAACGATGATTGCCATGAAGGGATTTAATTATTTTGAGACTGGAGAAGTCATTATTGTTGCATTTGCAGTTGAATTTGGTGAAACTAATTGAAGTGTTCTTTGTGTTGAGCTATTTCAATTGCTTTGGTTCAATTTGTTCATTGCAAACAACATTTTTAATATTAACATGATTTGCAATGAGGGTTGAATAATTGTGATTACAACTGTATTTATATTGGCTGATTAAAAAAAAAGTATTATAGAAAATAGAGCCGACAGAGACTGGCATGTAGGGGGAGACAAAGACGAAGGCACCGAAAGTCGGCCGAGCTGTGGCTCCAACCCGTCACCAGGGAGCATGTATTGTCCAGAGTTTGTAGCACAGAGCGCTACACCAAACTCCAGCAGGTATGATGGTATTTTTTGAAGTAGAAATTCATTTTTTCATCAGGCAAGTAAGTATAAAATACCTACCAGTGATGGCACTATTTCAGAAAATGGACCTTTTCTGCCACCCTATAATGGAAGAGGAACTAAACCATTTTGAAGAAGCCAGGAAATCTAGAAACTGCCTGTGGTACAACGTGCCAGAATGCTTTGAATAAATCTGTGTTTTTTTAAGGTAGGCCTACTGTTATCCCTCAGTGCATCTTGAAGCAGCTTGTGCAAACTTGAATGGTGTCAGTTCTGAAATGAACGTCTACTGAAGCATAATGTTGTAATTTGAAAGAAAATCTCCTAGATTAAGGATCAGCGCATTACCATTAGCTACTCTTCAAAGGATTTGCTTTTTAAAAAAAACCTTTGTAGTTCGGTGTGCTGATATTATTAAATTGTTAGGAACTTTGTTGAAAGGTGCTTTCTATCATGTTACACTGATATAGTAGGAGCTCTACTAATAATAGCCTACAACACATTTGATGGTTTGAAAAGGTACAGCGCAGAAGCACCTTGGCCTGGTAAGTGTGAATGTCAGTGGCATGAGTTTGACCACCATGTTTACAGGCCCGGCACAGGGCAGGGCATTCACCGACTTAGTGTCACCACTGTGTAATATCCTGTTGACATTCATAATGCTTGAAATTTTGCCTGTAATGATGTCTTCAACCATGATTGTTATATTGCTTGTAATAATGCCTTTTGATAAATAATAATATTGGCTGTAATAGTAAATGTAATTAATGCCTTGTATTAGTAGCTTCAACAATTCATTCAATAATGCATTTTAATAATCAACAAGTATTATTGGTATTAAAAAACGGCTGTATTAACTTTAACCCTTACATTTGTCTCAGCTAACTCTACACCAAGGCTCATGCAACATTATAAGCTTTTAATCATGCTTGTAATAATTGCTGTCATAATGTCTGTAATAATTTCCATAGATGCCTAGTGTCTGATGTGATGTTTCACTAACTCATTGTCCTGTAGGTCAGGACAAAGGCTCGCTGGGGAATATGGAACGTCTCCGCTCCCCTGACTGTAGCAAAGCGCTATAACCTTTATTGTATGCCAGGGTCAGCGTTGCGCTTGGACCCTTAATAACAATCTGCTTCGTTGGCAGAGGAAAGCAGCCCCCACCTCCCTCACACCCAGGTTCCATAAACAGGTCTGACCAGGCTACAGTAAAAGGGACTGCTAATGACTTATCCAGTGTATCCGATGGACAGCCGTGGCAAAAGAGGGTTTACAACAGGAAACCGCCAGCTGACAGGACAAGACCAGTGGCTTGATAGCAACAAAAGGAAAGTCGTAGCAGAGTTTGTAGATAAGTAGGTTTGTAAGTATTAGTGGAGATTGTAGAAATGTACATTTGATATTGGTGGTACATTTGTAGATTTGAAAGGTTGTTGCAGAGATTGTAGAAATGTACATTTGATATTGGTGGTACATTTGTAGATTTGAAAGGTTGTTGCAGAGATTGTAGAAATGTACATTTGATATTGGTGGTACATTTGTAGATTTGAAAGGTTGTTGCAGAGATTGGAGAAATGTACATTTGATATTGGTGGTACATTTGTAGATTTGAAAGGTTGTTGCAGAGATTGTAGAAATGTACATTTGATATTGGTGTTACATTTGTAGATTTGAAAGGTTGTTGCAGAGATTGTAGAAATGTACATTTGATATTGGTGGTACATTTGTAGATTTGAAAGGTTGTTGCAGAGATTGTAGAAATGTACATTTGATATTGGTGTTACATTTGTAGATTTGAAAGGTTGTTGCAGAGATTGGAGAGATGTAAATTTGAAAGTAGTTGCAGAGGTGGTAAGTCTGAAAGGTAAGTGATTGAATGAAGGCAATGAAATATGGTCACGCTGACATTGTTTTGGTTGTGTATTTCCATGGTTTCCAGGCAGTGAGACAACCCTGACCTAGATAGTGTTCAAAGGCAGATCCATGGATAGCTAGCTCCTTTTGACCAGCTCCTTTACCAACACCCACCCTGCCAGGAGAGAAATACAGGTATTATTAATACTCTGCTGCATAGCAGAAATGAATGGAACAGAGAACAGAGTCAGCCAACACAAAAGCTGCAAGCATACACTCTCCCTTCACGGTCGTGTACTCAGTGTATAATACGGTTTGACATATACGGTCAATATACTTTTATTATTAGGAATATCTTGATTTTACTTCAAAGTGCGACTGACTTCGTAACCAACCATTTCACTGTAATAGGAACATGTTTTAACTGGTAGAGCGATTATTACAATTATTCTGATTCTGAAAGAAAATTACCAAATGAGAACATCCAAGATTATTTTATACCAAAGGCATAACTTTCACAGTAAACACTGAACTAAAATGGAGTTGCTGTGGGCTTTCTGGCGCTTTGCAGAAATTGCATTGGCCAAAACAGTACTGTAATTCTGCATTCTGTTTGTGTAGCAGACGCTTTTATCCAAAGTGCCAGTGTGTCTACAGAGTGGGAATTAAGCCCACAGCTCTGGTGTTGCCATGCCCTTACAGAGAGACACAATGCACCACTAAAATAGAGTCTGTAAAATTAAGGACTGTAGAGACTGTGAATACATGTATAGGTGGCTGATGATTCACCATGCCAAAAATGTTTTCCACTGATGCATTAACCATAAGGTTACTTACTGAGGTGTCAGCTATGGGTAAAGTATCCAGACAGACATCAGTCAAATAATATGTTTATCATTTATTATTTTATTCATAATTTAGCTAGTACCCCTATATTGTAACATTAAAACTATGCATATTTATGTAATCAATAACTGTGAATACTTTCTTTGATGATTAAACCTTTGATCAAATATGGGACTAAAATGATGGACATACTAATGTATTTTAATGGGAAGGTTGATGGACATACTAATGTATTTTAATGGGAAGGTTGATGGACATACTAATGTATTTTAATGGGAAGGTTGATGGACATACTCATGTATTTTATTGGGAAGGTTGATTCCTAGTAGACAATGTTCTAATGTCTCATCATTTACTGTATGATTCAGTGCTTCTTCAAAGTTTGTGAATCCTTTAGAATGTGATTTCTGTATAAATTACCTAAAATATCATCAGATTGTGCTAAGGGTAGATAAAGATAACTCAATTACCCAAATGAGACAAAAATATTACACTTTGTCATTTATTTATTGAGGACAGTGATCCATTATTACATACACTCACTGGCCACTTCATTATGTACACTTTGCTAGTACTCTTTTTGCCTTCAGAACTGCCTTAATTCTTCGTAGCATGAATTCAGCAACGTGCTGGAAACATTCGTCAGACATTTTGGGTGATATTGACATTATTGCATCACAAAGTTGCTGCAGATATATCGGCTGCACATCCACAATGTGAATCTCCCTTTCCACCACATTCCAAACAGGCTTGATTGGGTTGAGATCGGGTGACTGGAGGCCATTTGATTACAGTGATCTAATTGTCAGGATCAAGAAACTAGTTTGAGATGATGTGAGTTTTGTAACATGGCACATTATCCTGCTGGAAGTAGCCATTAAAAGATGTGTACATTGGTTATTAAGAGCTGGACATGGTCAACAACACTACTCAGGTAAGCCGTGGTATTAAAACGATGCTCAATTGTTACTAAGAAGCCAAAGGTGTGTCAAGAAAATATCCCCCACACCATTACACCACCACCAGCAGCCTGAACCATTGATATAAGGCAGGATGGATCCATGCTTTCATGTTGTTTATGCCATATTCTGATCCTACCAGCTGAATGTCTTAACAGAAATCAAGACTCATCAGACCAGGCAATGTTTTTTTTAATCTTCTATTGTCCAATTTTTGTGCAAATTGTAGCCTCAGTTTCCTGTTCCTAGCTGACAGGAGCACCTGGTGTGGTATTCTGCTGCCGTAGCCCATCTGCTTCAAGGTTCGACATGTTGTGCATTTATTCAGAGATGCTCTTCTGCATACCTTGGTCGTAACAAGTGGTTATTTGAGCTATTGTTGCGTTTCTATCAGCTCGAAGAACATCTGACATCTGCCATCAACAACGCATTTTCGGCCGAAAAAAATGCCGCTCAGTGGATATTTTAAATTTTTCAGACTATTCTCTTTAAACACTAGAAATGGTTGCGTGAGAAAATCCCAGTGGATCAGCACTTTCTGAAATACTCAAATGAGCCCGTCTGGCACCAACAACCATGCCACATTCAAAGTCCCTTTCTTCCCCATTCTGATGCTTGGTTTGGCCTTCAGCTGATGCTCTTTACCAGGGCTGCTCAATCCTGCTACTGGAGAGCTTCCATCCTGTAGGATTTCATTACAATCCTAAATTAGCACACATGATGCTAACAAATAGTTGTATGAAACCCTTGATGAATTTAGTCACAACTGTATCTTGACCACGCCTACATGGCTAAATGCATTGATTTGCTGCCGGGAGATTTGTTGGTTAGGAGCAGTTGAACAGGTGTAGCTAATTAAGCGGTTGGGGAGTGTATATATTGAATCGTCGATTACTATAGTGAAAGATTTATACAAACAAAACAAATACACACACTATAATTTTCAAATGCATGACTAATGGCGTTACCAGTTTGGAGGTTGTGCTAAGAGTTTAGAGAATTTGCCACGTGTTCACCACATGTCCATAGCAAATTAACAGTAATTTCATAAAATGGGTTATTGTCCAGCAATATAAAGTTCTCCTTAACATGTGCCTAAATAAAACTCTAGAGGGCACTGTAAACTTGTTTGATGGCATTGTCTGTTATTGGCTGGATTTTTCAACTGTAAGAGGTTTCAGTTGAAATGTTTTCACTACGTCTATAAAGCAAGTAGTCAACAGAGAAAATAACTACGATTAAAGGAGAAATCAAGGGATATTTCAATGGGAATTTGAATTGAAAATTTATATGTGAGTTTTATCAAATTGTATATTTGTAAAGTTTGAAAGTGTGGGTTACATTTTTTGTTTGTGTTTTGACAGAGACATAAAATGACTTTGAGCTCACAGACAGTATTTAGATGTGGTGAAACCCATAATCTTCTCTTCCTCTGGTTCTGCTGGGTTTTATTGAACTGATTCACTCGGGCTCCCCTTCGCCGTGGGCTTATTGTTGCTGTGAGAGAGAGGGCAGGGAGACATCCTGAGAGACCAAAGTGCAGCCTGGGAAATGACATCCTTCTCATATCTGTCAGACAACAAACATCTATTACTAGAGACATGTCACTCTATAGACCTCTATTACTAAATACATCATGACAGACTACAGACCTCTATAACTACAAACGACAAGACTACAAACCTTAATTATTACTGACGTGTCACTCTACAGACCTCTATTACTAGAAACATGACAGACTACAAACCTTTAATCTTACCGATCTGTCACTCTATAGATGACTATTACTATAGACCTGTCACACTAGAAACCTATATTACTACAGGCCTGCCGGTCTACATTACTACAGACCTACTACAGACCTACTACAAACATCTATTACAACAGACCTGTCACTTTACCACCCACTATTATTACAAACCTGTGGATCTACAGATCCTATTACTACAGACCTGTCAGACTACAAACAGCTATTACTAAAGACCTGTTGGTCTACAGACTTCAATTACTACAGACCTGTCAGAAATTAAACCTCTATTACTATAGACCTGTCACTCTACAAACCACTATTACTACAAATCTGTCAGTCTGCAGACCTATATTACAAAAGACCTGTCAGACTACAGACCTATTACTACAAACCTGTCTGACAAACCCCTATTACTACAGACACGCCACTCTACAGACCTTTATAACCACAAACCTGTCAGTCTGCAGACCTCTGTTACTACAGACCTGTCACTCTACAAACCTCTAATACTACAGGCCTGTCAGTTTACAGACCTCTATTACTACAGACCTGTCAGATCACAAAACTATTACTACAGACATATCAGATTACACACCTCTATTACTACAGACCTGTAACTTTACAGACATAAAGTACTACAGACCTGTCATTCTACAGACTTTTGTACTACAGACGTGTCAGTCTACAGACCTATATTACTACAGGCCTGTCAGTCTACACACCTATATTACTACAGACCTGTCAGTCTACGTAAATGTATCCCTACATACCTTTCCTACAACAAATATGTCAGTCTACAGACCTGTATATCTATAGACCGATCCAACTACAGAGCTTTATAACTACATACAGTACATGTCTGACTACAAACCTCTATTACTACAGACTGGTCAGACTACAGACATGTATTACTACTGATATGTCAGATCACAAACCTATATAACTACAGACCTGTCAGTCTACATACTTTACAACTACAAACCTGTATAACTACAGTCATGTCAGTCTGTAGACCTTTATTAAAACAAACTGTTCAACCTACAGACCTTTAT
The DNA here is from genome assembly GCA_016801145.1 of Umbra pygmaea. Classification (NCBI taxonomy): domain Eukaryota; kingdom Metazoa; phylum Chordata; class Actinopteri; order Esociformes; family Umbridae; genus Umbra; species Umbra pygmaea. The sequence continues at coordinate 38,691 of JACXGM010002227.1, forward strand.
AACTATAGACATGTCAGTCTACAGACCTTTTTTACTACAGACCTTTCAGACTACATATACTTATTATTACATACCTTTCAGACTATAATACTCTCAGACTACAGACATATTTCACAACTGAGGAGTCGGGCTACAGGTCTTTGTTACAACAGACCTGTCAGTTTACATGCCTAACAATCTACACACCAAGAGGAATACTGAGGTACATTTCCCACAATTCCCACTGACCTTGCCTTGTTGGCAGGTCCGCAACTACTTGGACAGATATGGGATGGCAAGGGGCGTGGACATGGTTCATCTAATGATTCTTTTCACACTGCTTATCCAACATGGAAGGAAACTTTAGATCATGTATGGGATGATTACGCTCACCAACTATAGTTCCAACTATTTACAGGCACCTGATCTGCACACAAGGAGTCGCTGGAGAGCGATCTGGCAAGGTAGATGATTCGTCTTATCTATACCAAATCCCAAACAGTTCAATGCCAATTTGCGCAACCTTGTTCTGAAGGCCCGGGGAATGCCGGAGAACCCATAGTCAGGTTCGAACCACTGACTATCATGAAATAGACTGTCCTGCAATGCAGCGACTTAGTCCACTAGACACCGTAGTACCCCCTGAGGTTTTGAAAATTTACAGACTAATTTATGTCTGTAAAAATCTGTGACGCTGAACAACATCTTACATTAATTACATCCTTTCATATATTGTATTTAATAGAGAATTTGAGTAAAAGCAACTGAAGGTGACAAAGAGAGAGAGAGAGAGAGAGAGAAAGAGATACTGATGTTTAACTGTAGTTTTATGATTTTTTATTGTTTATGTTTTTTTTTAGAGATACTGATGATTTATAATCGTAGCCACAGGAGCAGCAGATGTTTATCCCTCTCCCTTAGTCTCTACTCAGGATGTGGTTGAAGGAGGAACACAAACATTTTCTCTGACACCAGACCACAACACTGATCACACTCAAACAAGCTTAGCATCTATTTATCAGCCTCTGTCCCTACATCCGTCTTGATGTGCTCTTATTCCGCTACACTAAATACCCAACCATAGCAAACAATTTTACCTGCTGTTTTCATTTCAGTATTTCCATCTTGCACTACAACAGCACGCTGACTTGCCACATTTATTTTATATTTATATACCCCTCCACAAATTCACTAATCTTGGACTCATCCAAAATCCTAATAACTCAGAAGCAGCAATAATTTACCTTCATGGATTTCAATATTTTGGAAGTCTAAGCCCGAGTACTTTGAGCAGTGTGTTTATTTCTGTAAACCGGATGGTGGTAAAATCCTCAATAAAGATTCTCATCACATCCTTGGAGAAAAACAGGACTCGGAATCATAGATAGCCAGTTGGGGATTGGTTGTGATGGAGACTTCATTCATTATTGATTAGCCTTAATTGGGAAGCAGGTCGTTTGTTGAGAAGATGCTAATTACACATGCAAATTACCGAATAAGCAAATGCCTGAGTCTACATTTTAAACAGACACACAAGCTAAACTTAGAAATGGGACTGGCTGAATCTGATAACACAAATAAACACTTAAATACATAGCCAGCAACCATGCATTTAAGAAGACTCAAGCTCAGAAACTGCTCATATACTGTACATTGCATTGACTTCCTAATCCAAACAATCTGCTTTCCCATGGTAAAAGAGTTGGAACATCAGAAGTAGTCTGTGATTACATATTGCTGTGCCAAAGCCAGTCATGAGCCCCAGGTCTGGAAATTGACACAATCCCTCACTACAGAACATTTCCAACCTGACATCAGAACTGAACAGTCAGGAAACACATTGAAACGTTTATTGCTCAAAGAAAGGTTGAGCAAGTGGCCGTCAAATGTCTATTAGTGACAGTTGTTGGTGCAGCCAGGGCTCCGAAGAGTAGTCCGTACAATCTAGGACAATGAGCTCAACTCTTGTCTAGTGGAACACAGCACAGTACCTTCACATAGCGCACATTAGCTAAAGCTGGCATTGGGGGGTGTATAATAGTTTCTATGTGGTCTGGTGTACCCATCCACCTCAGCCTACGTGCAAGAGAATCCACAGATGAGCAACGCTGTAGTCAGTGGGTAGATCTGGTCCCTCGGGCCTTTTAGCAAGACAGATTGTGTGAAGAGGCCTCTTACGTTCTGTCAGTGAGAGATGAGAAGGGTGGTTACACCACTCTGGATCCACACAATTAGTCCCTGCATCACCATCACCACCCCCACATACTAATTCCTGGATCAGTCATGGTTGTTGGCTTCTGCTGCTTATCTATTACCACAGTGGAATAGATTGTTATAGATTGGTGTCCGTGGAGACGGGCAGTTTATCAGCTGTGAAGGTTCCTGCGAACCGGTGGCTGGTTGGTCAAGCTGCAAAGCAGTGTCATTATGGAACCTTGGCCTCACAAACCAACCAGTCATTTAAAAATATTCCATGCAATTTTCCTTTAATCTGCAAGTGTCCAGGTAAAAAAATGTCTATTTTTAGCTCTCTGCAGAAGCTGCAGTGTCCGGTTGTAATTGTGACCTACTGTATATCGTTTTTAATGATTTCCGCTGCAGGAAAGACAACGCTGTTGCTTCTTCTTTACACTTTAAACATAGCAAAACAAACAAAGACTTATGTTAATCCATCTCTTTCATAATGAGATGTATTTTCTGAATAGTAGTGTGCTATCAATCAAATGCTTAAAGGGAACAATGATGTAAACTGACTACCGGTACTTTGAAGGGGTTATCTTTTAGTGCGCACATTGGCAGAGCTGAATTACCCAGAGAACCTCCCCTGTTATTATGAAGCAGTTACTCACGCTGCAGGGGTCAGGTGAGTGGCAGGGGGTCTACAATCTATCTTTACATCTGCTACAGGTAGCTGCAGGGGGATAACAATAGAATTATTACTTGTCAGGCTTGATCTCAGAAACAGGTTTCATTCAGTGATTGATGGGAAAATATTGATTCAAGAGCAAAAAATACATACAAGCTTGACACACTTAAAATAATGTCTTTCATCTCAGGACAAAACAGTGTCTATGTGGTCTGGTAAAAATAGCTTTGGAAATCTGGAGGTTGTGCGTGTGATTTGTGAGTCTGTAAAGGTGTGATGTGATGTGTGTGGTTTATTCTGCTACTGATTAGAGTTGAACCACCTTTATGTAGAGGGCCAACCGTGGTTAATACAGACCAGGCACCTGGAGAACATGACATGAGGAGAGATTAACAGATGCATGTGTTACTGTTTTACTATCTTAGTGAGGACCAAAGATACCACAATCGTAAAATACGGAAAAAAACAACTGGGGACATTTGGCCAATTCTCACTTTGACAAGCTTTATCTGACTTGGAGTTAATTTTAGGGATAGAGTTAGGGTTTGAATTAGGGTTAGGTTTAGGCATTATGAGTTAAGTTAGGGAGTTAGCGTTAGGTTAGGTTTAGACATAAAGTTTAGGCTATTAAGGTTAGGGTTAGGTTAAGGTTAGGGTTAAGGTTATAATTAGCGGATAGGGAATAATTTTTTGCTATGGTACTAAATTGCCAGTAAAACCAATTTGTGTGTGTGTGTCCACATGCAAAATGTGATTAGGTGTGAGTAGTAGTAGAATGTGATCAAAACACAAAACAGAGGCATAAAAGAGGAACCTATGGTATTAGGGAAAAAACAAACACAAACACCCGCGTGTAGACACACACAGACGCACACGCAACAGACTGTTCGTCCTTGGGGAGATGAGGTCTTTAATGGAATAAGAGGCTCAATTAGATAAATGAACACACCATCATTAGAGTCAGTTATGGGAGTCATTAAAGTGGTCTTGAGGGGTAATGTTGGGAGAAGGCTGTGGCTAGCCTGGACGATGTCTGGGAATGTTAAAGGAGCAGGGAAACGTTGGGATAATTGGGAGAATAATATTGTGACAGTGTGTTTGATGGATGAGCCTCTAATTTTCAAAACCACAAGGGAAATCAGTAATGGAGAAAGTAAGAAACTCTTGTCAGCAGAGAGCACAGTCTGCTAGGTACCTCATGCAGAGCAGGGACTTAATGTCAGCTCATAAAACAACTGATATGAATGCCTGCTCAAATCCTGGGTACTTGTGATCCAGTGCTAGGAAGCCTCTGAAATGAAGTGGGTAAGATATGCTGGAATGTGCCAAAATGTGGAGGCTGACCTTCACTGCGTGTGTACATGGTGCCTGACCTTCACTGCAATTCAAAGTTTTCAACACTGTTTGTAGTAATGGAGGGAAACACACAAATGATAGACAGAAACAGGAGAGGAGGGGCTGTCAAGAGTGACAGCCAGAATGTAAGTAATGTCATACGGTTTCATTTAAGACTCCAACCCTCTAGAGAAAGTAAGTCCAGCTATGTAACCTTAGATTTTTGTGTGTGGATGTGGCAGTAATTACAGAGACAGACAGAGAGGCCCAAACATCATCAAAACAGATAACTTCAATAAGGCTGTGAATAATCTGAGACAAGGCAATATAAACCTTTTACGCCATCAACAAGAACATCCAAATGGACATCTTAATCGGGATCTGGCTTACAATACTACAGTTAGAGAGCCTTTCTCTGGCTTACAGTCTGTGGTCCAGGTACAACAACAATGAATAAAATCGCATAAACTCTGCATGTGGAAATGTTCCTTAGAGTGCAATGTAACAACCTCCAATAACTCATGCACAGTAGAAATAGGATCACTGCCACAAATGATTGAAGGCCATTAGCTGTTCAATGTTACACCCACCTGAAGAAAAGAGATTCTGAAACCTCGATAACTAAAAGTCTGAAGCGACAGCAGCACAGTTATACCTCAATCTAAACACAACCAAAATAATACAAATATTTCAAACACTGTAAAGTAAAAACAGAGCTAGTTGGAATGCTAACTTTGCTCTAAGCAAAGAACTCACACTGGCAGAAAACTATAGCCTTGTGACTGAGCTAACATTACTACCATAAGAAAAACATTTACTATGTAGAATCAGTGATTCTGACTGTTGAAAAAGGCTGCCATAGACAGACTGGGCTCTCAGGCAAACAGGCTACATGCTCGCTGCCTACCAAATGAGGTGGAAACCGAGCTGCACTTCCTAACCTCCTACATAAATGTATGAACACAGAAGACACATGTTTTTCAGAGATTATACAAGAGAAACCTTTAACAATGAATCAAATATTGCTAAGCATCAATAGACAAAGCACTGTGCAATCACACCATAGGTTGCATTGAGAAGGCAACCAGTGTAGCACAAACAATATATATCTTGGTACGTCTTTTCCTTTATAGTTAATATTTTAACCTTTTGTAAAATTGTACAACACTGTACCTAGTCAATAGAACAAATGAAGTGCCTTTATCCTTTCAAAACTTTTGGATGTGTAATATTTCTTTCTGAGCATTTTCCTCCCATACTTTCTGTTCATTTTTCATTACTTTTCTACTTGCCACCTTTAACAATAAATACTTTTACATTTAATTGAGTTTAGAGAGATGGAGCAATAAAGGGAAAACTGAACGGAAGTAGTGTTTGAAAAGGTTTTGATGCTAAGCCAACCTCAATTCTTAAATGTGTTACATATTTCTTTATCTGTTAAAGCTCCTTATGACAACTGCCGGCGTACAAAAGGCTTTATGAAATACGTTTGATTGACTGATTTAGCAGTCACCCACAGCGACCTACAATTACTGTATTCATCATAAGATAGAAAAGATGTCTTATCACAATAGTATCAGGGACTTTTTTCCTTAACCAACTATTTAAGTCAATGCTAGTGAGAACAGACAAGGGCCTCAAGTCCAACAGGAAGCAGAAATAGGCCTTCCACAAACCAAAAGTGTCCAGAAGTCGTTCCCTTTGCTGTAATCACACTATTGTAGATGCGTGACCACTCTGATTAGTGTACTGCACTGCTCCAGACTCCTAACCATCCCTGCATGTTTACCGGTGCAGAGTGGCCTTGGGGAGCCTGCTGGTGCTGCGTACAGAGGTGAACACAGAAACCTGCCTTTCATTACAGCAGCGAGCCTGTGGGTTCAACAGGAGGGGAGGGTCTGTACCATGTTACATATGAATCTCTGGGTAATCACACAAACACACGCAGATGCGCGCACATGCACAAATCAAGGTCTAGTGATCCGGGTTGACTTACAACACACAACCGATAACAGCATGCATAGTCTGTCGCAAATGAGGAAAAAACAATTGGAAAGGATACTTGCCCTCCCTCCATTTTGCCAAGACATCCATGGGATATTTTGCTGCGGCCATTTTGTATAACCACACCATGATTATTCTCAGTACCAAAACATGGCAAATCTTTTACAATGTATTGACAGGTTTGATGTACCGTCGCCTGTAGACACTGAGACTTGAAACTACTGCATTTGAGTTTAATTACAGTTACACCGAAGACATGCTGTTTAAAATGTTTGGCTACGTTTCATTACACAACCATAGGAGGAATAAACGACTCCAGGAGCCTGTCTCAGGCATGCTCTTCATTCTGAAAGCCCCGATTTCGAGGAAGAATTCAGTGGTCCCCTAACCGGCAACACATGCACACCCACACATGCACGCCAACATGGGCAAACACAGAGCCTTTGAAAAACATGCACATTGCCTCCAGATGCTAGATAAATCTAAACCATATGCTCTGTCCTCAAGTTTCGAAGTATGTGCATGGTGGACAAAGACACAGGGATTCAAAGGAATAGACGCGCTCACTCACACACGCATGCGTAAAAACATGCATGCGCACATAAAGTCTTTTGAGCGCCCTGCAAACTATCTCGATGGGAGTTCCCATAAACTAGGTTGGCGGTTTGGGGAACAGGTCAGTAATGAGCGTGAGTGAGCATGCGTTCTAAGTCTAATGAGCAATTATGCGGTGCTGTAAATCATCTGTATGAGCCTGAAGGGAGAAAGAAGAGGTGGGGGGGAGTTGGGGGGGAAGGGCTGAGAGACGCAGGGATGGGGGTCTGAGCCCAGGAGGAACATCCTATTCACCCAATGAACAGACAGAAACCCAGCTGTCTATCAGAAAGGCCATCTATCAGGAAGATCACCAACTGGTGTTTACAGGTTGATTACCTGGACTGGTTTCAGATCACCCTGAAACAGAGGTCGGAACAAACTATTCTTAGAGAAGACACAACCAGATCCCACAGCAGAAACTATTAAATATTGATACTCCTCAGTTGCTGAATTGCACGACAGTCTACGTCATGATAGTTACAGGTGTGAGCCTGACTACGAGTTCCCTGACTTTCCCCAGGCCTCCTGCACGAGGCAGCGAAAATACTGATTACCCGTCTGCTGATCCTAACCCACGCTGTTTAATACTGATACTGATTATCACTCTGTTGATCCAAACCCACTCTGTTAAATACTGATACTGATTATCACTCTGTTGATCCAAAACCATTCTGTTAAATACTGATACTGATTATCACTCTGCTGATCCAAACCCATTCTGTTTAATACTGATACTGATTATCACTCTGCTGATCCAAACCCATTCTGTTTAATACTGATACTGATTATCACTCTGCTGATCCTAACCCACTCTGTTAAATACTGATACTGATTATCACTCTGTTGATCCAAACCCACTCTGTTTAATACTGATACTGATTATCACTCTGCTGATCCAAACCCATTCTGTTTAATACTGATACTGATTATCACTCTGCTGATCCAAACCCATTCTGTTTAATACTGATACTGATTATCACTCTGCTGATCCAAACCCATTCTGTTTAATACTGATACTGATTATCACTCTGCTGATCCTAACCCACTCTGTTAAAAACTGATACTGATTATCACTCTGTTGATCCAAACCCTCTCTGTTTAATACTGATACTGATTATCACTCTGTTGATCCAAACCCACTCTGTTAAATACTGATACTGATTATCACTCTGTTGATCCAAAACCATTCTGTTAAATACTGATACTGATTATCACTCTGTTGATCCAAACCCACTCTGTTAAATACTGATACTGATTATCACTCTGCTGATCATAACCCACTCTGCACTCTGTTAAATACTGATACTGATAATCACTCTGCTGATACTGACCCACTCTGATAAATAATAATGCGTATTATCCTTCTGCTGATCCTAACCTACTCTATTAAATACTGATACTTATTATGACTCTGCTGATCCTAACCTATTCTGTTAAATACTGATACTTTTTATGTTTCTGCTGATCCTAACCCACTCTATTAAATACTGATACTTATTATGTTTCTTCTGATTCTAACCCACTCTATTAAATACTGATACTTATTATGTTTCTGCTGATACTAACCCACTCTGTTAAATACTGATACTTATGTTTCTGCTGATTCTTACCCACTCTGTTAAATAATTATGCTTTTTATCCTTCTGCTGATCCTAACCCACTCTTTTAACTACAGATATGCATTATGTTTCTGCTGATTCTAACCCACTCTGTTAAATAATGATGCTTATTATCCTTCTTCTGATCCTAACCTACTCTGTTAAATACTGATACTTATTATGTTTCTGCTGATTCTAACCCACTCTATTAAATAAATACTGATACTTATTATGTTTTTGCTGATCCTAACCCACTCTATTAAATACTGATACTTATTATGTTTCTGCTGATACTAACCAATTCTGTTAAATACTGATACTTATTATGTTTCTGCTGATACTAACCCATTTTGTTAAATACTGATATTTATGTTTCTGCTGATTCTAACCAATTCTGTTAAATACTGATACTTATGTTTCTGCTGATTCTAACCCACTCTATTAAATAAATACTGATACTTATTATGTTTCTGCTGATTCTAACCTACTCTGTTAAATAATGATGCTTATTATCCTTCTGCTGATCCTAACCCACTCTAGTAAATACTGATACTTATTATGTTTCTGCTGATCCTAACCCACTCTATTAAATAAATACTGATACTTATTATGTTTCTGCTGATTCTAACCTACTCTGTTAAATAATGATGCTTATTATCCTTCTGCTGATCCTAACCCACTCTAGTAAATACTGATACTTATTATGTTTCTGCTGATCCTAACCTATTCTGTTTAATACTGATACTTATTATCTAAATGTGTTAAATGCTGATCCTGAGGATCACTCTGCTGATCCTTACCTACTCTGTTAATCCTTTAAATTCAATCTGTGCTCTAGATCATCAAGAGTGCTATATCTCGCGAACCATACATTCTAACCAGCTACAACGTGACACATAAGCATACAACATATCATTTTGAGTGAAAAAACTAACAGCATATCCCCAAAAAAGACTGGGCTGGTCCCACTCTGTTAAATACTGATACTAGTGACCCCTCTCCTGATCCTGTCCCACTCTGTTAAATACTGATACAAGTGATCCCTCTCCTGATTCTATTCCACTCTGTTAAATACTGATACTAGTGATCCCTCTCCTGATCCTATCCCACTCTGTTAAATACTGATACTAGTGACCCCTCTCCTGATCCTGTCCCACTCTGTCAAATACTGATACTAGTGACCCCTCTCCTGATCCTGTCCCACTCTGTTAAATACTGATACTAGTGATCCCTCTCCTGATTCTATCCCACTCTGTTAAATACTGATACTAGTGATCCCTCTCCTGATC
>JACXGM010002228.1:0-27934 GCA_016801145.1 Umbra pygmaea
AATTGAGCTGCTTAATTATTGATACTTACAGTTAATTTGAATATTTACTTTCTACTTTCGGTACTTAAGTACATTTTAAATCGGACACTTTTGTACTTTTACTCGAGTAATGTTTGAATGGAGGACTTTTTACTTTTACTGGAGTCTTTTTTTATTTAGGTATATATACTTTTACTTGAGTATAACTTTTGAGTACTTTTACCACCCCTGCCTGTTAGCGAAAGCAGAAAGGGTGAAAGAGCAGTACTACGGCACATACGGCAAGCGACGTGAAGTGAGAGTGTGTGTGTGTGTACATGCGTGTGTATGCCTCTGTATGTGTGTGCATGAGGATTAGCTAGCAAGATTTGATGGGGTGTGAAAGAGTGGTTAGCTAGGTTAGTGAGCTGTTAGCGTGTTAGCTCACTGACCTCCTCCCAGCCTTTTCCCTCGGAGTAGGAGATCACATCCAGCACCGGATTGGACAGGTAGCCTTCACTGTTGAACGAGTAGTCACGCCCACTCAGCGTAATGTTACTAAAAAACCTAGAAGGCAGGGAAGGGAGTGACAAAACGGGAGGCAGAAAGTGAGAGCAATAGAAACAGTATACTGAGGGATAGAAAATTAGGTTCACGCAGGACAACTGAGCACATACTTAAAGATGGACAGACAACTGATAAAACAGAGAACGAAACTGACAGAGAAACAGAGGGAAGCTCAATTTGTCGTTGCGTTTCATGTTTTAGGTGGAAATGACTGTGGTGACAGGGAAGACAATGAGCGGCAGAGATAAAGAGAATGGTGGAGGCAGGGGGCCCTTGTGTGTTTCTTCAGCTGCAAGCTTTTGTTGTTGAAAGGTACAAGAAATGGAGGGGGGAGAATGGCAGAGTGAGAGACAAGGGACGCAGGTGGGCTGTGTGGCGCTACCCTGGAGATCTCTACTGTATGTCCCAAGCTACTCGTTATTACGCCCCAGCCCTGCACTCTGACAACCACGTATGTGACAGGGCATTTAAATAAATCAATGACTTAGTTAATAAAACATGCAAAGTCTTCTCTTAAGTGAGAGGTTCTGCAGACGGCAGGTGGTTTCTGCTTATCACATGGATAATATGCACTCCTTGTCAGTGTGCGTGAGACTTTCCACGACTGCAGTATGCAGAGGTACAGTAGGCAGACTATTTCCCATTATCTTCGACACTACCAAACCACTGTTGATATCAAGGTTGCTAATGGTTTCCTAGACCTATTCTGATAACCAGGGGTAAAAGCTAGGATGCAAGCCACACTAGTTGTTGGCTTTCATGTCAGATATTTCGCTGTTATGGGGCTGTCCGTAACAGAGCCTGAGATGCTTCTCTGTCACCATGACAACACTGCACCTAAAAGCACCGTTCACAGAGGACGCCAGTCAGACAGAATGTTAAAAACCCAATGCCAGTTTGGTTTTTCTCTCCCTTCCTAATATCTGTAAAAACGAGCAGTCCCGTTTTTGTGATGCAGCAGTCGTCGTTTGAATACACAACCGTTTTCATTTTTAATTTCAAGTCTTTTATTTCAGCCCTTGTTTATACATGGTTCTGAAATGGAAAAAGCCTATAGAACAATATGAGATTTGTATCTAGGTCTCACTTACACTACACAAGCGCATTCAGCTGAATTATGATGTATCATTTATAGGTATTTCAATATCATAGTAGAAGGAAAAATTCACATTCTGGTGCATCACATGAGAGGAAGAGTACTACATGGCTAAGGGGTATGTTTCCCTTAATATTCATCCTGCAGCTACTGTACATTATAGCCAATAAAGCAATGCATAATAATGCAATGAAAATGAGCTAGAAGGCCCTACATTATATGTATGTATCGATATGAAGTCATAAAGGACATAATTGCTAAAAATGTATGTTTTATAATGCTTTATAACATCATTCATAATGCGTTATAACACTAAATATAACAATCCATAATAACTGTTAGGTAGTTATAAATTCATGTATAAATCTATGTTGCTTTATAGATCATTACTTGTGACTATAATCATAGGCATTTACATTTACATTTTAGTCAATTACCAGACACTCTTTTCCAGAGTGACTTACTTTACAGTGAGTACAGGGACATTCTCCCTGGAGCAACATAATGGAAAGTGCCTTGCCCAAGGACACAACGACATTTGGCACAGCCAGGAATCAAACCGGAAACCTTCTGAGAATAGTCTGATTCCCTAACTGCTGAGCCATATACTTTTTATAAGGCAATAAACCTATGTGTCTATGTTGCTTTAATGCTTTACTTATAAGCAGTGTATACGATATTATAACCATACTGACCTGTGTTTATAAGTTAATATGGTTATAATATATTACACATTGGTTACAAGTAGAGCATTATAAGTCATTATAAGAAATTATCTATAAACCAACATAGAGATATATCAAATTATTTATAACAAAATGCACTTCATAGAAAGTATTACCTTACTTTCTTATTACTCACACAGCCATACCAATTAAACACCATCACAGTCACACATTATTCACATAACCCAGTCCACAAAAAGGAACTCTGGCAGTGAACAGAAATACAAGCCAAAGCATAAAGAAATGAAAGCTAAATACTCCCTTGTGGTTTAGAAATAGAGAGAAAGAAATCCTTTTAACAAATATGTAATGATTCATCCTGCCATACAGTATTTGCTTTTCTTATAAGATGAAAAAAGACAGCGTGTCAATGTTAGTATTTACTTCAACTCTGCAATACCACTGATCTCTGTCTTTCTCTGTGGGTGCCAAGTTGTCATGGTGACACAGTCGTTGACATTACATGTGTTTTCTCTAATGCCCAACATTGTGAGGTGAACAAACAACCAGAAGCAACTGAATATTTGAATATAGATTTATCCGTTGTGCTGTAACATAGATAACGCATAATGACTAATGAATTTGGACAGAAGAATTGATGTCAACATAGATAGAGAATAGATAGATAGATAGATAGATAGATAGATAGATAGATAGATAGATAGATAGATAGATAGATAGATAGATAGATAGATAGATAGATACAGAATGAAACACCAGCTACGAATGAGAGAGATGGCACGGTAGAAATAGGGTGTTGGGGTGGAGGGTCTGGGGAGGTGGGTGGTAACTAGCTGTTTAAACATCAGACAAAATTCCATCGGATTTTAATGTGCTCTCTTTAGAGCTACATTTGCATGTTGATAAGCATGAGTGGCGGCACTCCCCCACCCCGTTTGTTCCATGCTCTACTGGCGCCACTGCCTTCATCAGGTGGAAACAGGATGGGGCATGTTGTGGTGGTAGTGTGGGGCGGGCCTTGGGGTGTCATACAGATGTTCCAATGTGACTCCTTTAGAGAGATTGCATGGGATCAGCCAGAAAGTGTTGCATTGACACTTTTGAAAGTGTCGCTGTAATAAACCTGGCATATTATCTAACACTGATGTGGTAGATCGCGGTGACGAAATACAATGTAAAAAAAAACATTCCTTAGGCTGCATTGAAATTGGAATTCATCGTCGCAGCAACCAACCAGCACCTTGCAACGCAGAGGTTGACGTCCAATTCCTACAGGATTTGAGTCTGTACCAGTCTGCTATTTTAGGACGAGCGGTCCAAGCGACCTTTAAACAGTGAAAAGACATATTTCAACAGCATGAGTTCAAATTACAAATCATCAAGCACAATGCCAACATACTTATAAAATCAGTGGTTCTCAAACTTCACCTGGGGTGGCCCCGAATCCACATTATACTGTACAGTAGATGTCCACTTGGATAGGTCAATATATAATGAGGCACATTTCAGCCAAAGTAGTTGATCTAATGTAAAATATTTAAAAACGTATTTACAACCAGTAAGGTTGCAGTAACACTGCAATGCCTATTTGATTTAAAAAAAGATCTCAGACAGAAAGGAATGTAGCTGAACATTCAACAATGCTTCTTAAATTTGATGATAGTTGTCAAGGTTATAGGTGTCCCAGCCAGTGGCAACGGTAAGCTTGTACTGTCTGGTATGAAGTCCTGAAAAAAAAAGATAGTAGGGGTCCACTCTACAACAAAAAATGCAAACCTACCGTATGACAGTAATCAAAATGAAATGTCGAGATAACTCCAGGCAACCACATGACTGATAAAGTGTCACATCTGCTTCATTAAAATAAGCCATTTTAATTGAATACAAGCAGAAAACCTTCAATTTCATTTAGCCAATGTAGAAGATAAATGTCTGTATTTTGGTATTGCATATAGTGGATGCTACATTTGCGCAACTAGTGTTATAATTCTAATGACAGTCGTTTAATTTCATTACACTTATACATGTTTTTGATACATTTGTCTCTTTCCATTTAAAACATTTGATGTACATTGTACTGTTTTCATGCAGGAATTATGTTGTACAGTGAACAGACATTCTCAATTAAAGGACAATTTCGGTGCAAAATGAACCCAGGGGTTAATAACACATGGGTACCGAGTCGACCTTTCTCTGGGATATGTCATCATGCTAATCGAATGTGCCCAGTTTTAGTGCGAGGACTGAACTGTGAGCTGAACTGTGAGCAAATTGTGTTTGATTATAGTTTGCATCACCAGCTGTAAGTCTTGCTCATAGATCTGCATGGATGACCGAAGGACCTCTTGTCATTGGGGATTCCAAGTCACAGTTCAGTTCACGTATCACGGCGTTCGTGGTTCGACTGGTTGTGTCTGTTTTTTCCCAAGATGGCGCTTGCCTGTATACGCAAACAAATTATTTTTAATAAACTGTCTGTACACTTACTTACCCTCATTATGGTACCGTGGAAGTGTGATACTATTTTGAGCCTTGTTAGTGGTATAAAATAGCAATTTCTTTGTACTTCATCCATGCCCTCACAACTAGCGTTATAAGGTAATTATCAGTTTGCACTAAAACTGGGCACATTCGATTAGCATGAAAACATATCCCAGAGAATGGTCGACTCATGTGTTAATAACCCCTAGGTTCATTTTGCGTTGGAATTGTCCTTTAATCAACAGTGTTTTTATAAGGATCGTTTGACAATCAGAAGAAAATGCCAAGAGAGATTTTAGGTTTATGACACACTACAAGTTAATTAATTTTACAATATTTTAAATTAGGCCCACAGAGAATATAGACTCCTGAATGAAAAAGCAACTGTGTGCAATCAATGTAATTCTATGATTTTACCATACTAATGAAGAACGTTTGTGTTCACACATGACAGATCCCTTGTTGGTAACAAAAATAGTCTACCCTAGTCCCCACTCTTCTGAATAGGAATAACATTAGCAGCTTTCCACACTTTAGGAATATCTTTTGAGACCAATGTTTCATTTAAAATATGGGTTATGGAGCCTGTGATATGATGAGCTGCCACTTCAGCAGAAATGGGTAAAGCTACTGTATTCGGCCACTCTGGATGTATTTGTGTATATCGTTGGTGTTGGGCTGTATGTAAAGCACTTTGGCCAACGTGTGTTGTTTTTAAATGTGCTATACAAATAAATGTGATTGATTGATTGATTGTGTATATAGCTAGCAAGTAATTAAGGTCTTCTTTAAATTTCAATTGCTGAAAACCTGACTATGAATCATATTGAAAACACACAAATATTAGCATTTAAAATGAACACACAAAGGCATCAATGTCATATCAAAAATACAGCCAACTGAAATAAAGTAGTGATGAAATACAACAACAAGAGCATTATAAGTAATGCAGCCAGACTGAAAAGTAATTTGTGGGGAGGGGATTTAATAATTTTCCAAAACTTAGCCAGGTTCCCTTTAGAGTCAGTGTTTTCGAAATTGCCCAATTTTGCTTTTCAATTTGTGTTATAAATTGATTCCTCAATGACTTTTGTATTCCTCAGTTGTTTCAATTACTGCCAATCAGGGCTGGAGTGCAACGTGTGGTGCAGTAGAGCATGGCGCTTGTACACGCGCTTGTGGATTCGACCTAAAGTGATCAGTAGATTAGTAGCTTATTTATTAAATGTATGCCCTCAACAATGTATGTTGCTTTATACAAGAGCATCTGCCACTTTTGACTAGAATGTAAAACTATGAAATGGTCAGGGTTTCTGGACTTAGACCATGGATATACATTTGATAAAATACTTAAAGTGGTATTTCATGCTAGTAGGATAATTAAGTGGTACTTCAGAACAGGGTGCGTCATGGTGTGAAAGATCTCTTGTCTTTCAGCAGTCATGTAGTTACTAAAGAAAGAAAAAAGAACTATACTGCCACAACCTCATGATGAAATACTAGTTTTAAAAAGTTTGTAGCTAATTTCTAGCTATTGGCCTCGTTTCAAGGGTGTTTTCATCAGAGGCGGCAGAAGTAAAAATTAAAAGTTTTCGGCTGGGTTCAACCGTTTTAGGAAATCCCAAAATAAAACCCAAATGACCAGGTAATTGGTGTTTATTACTACCTATTCACCACAATTAATCATTGTTTTACTCTTTGTATTAATTTCACTGAAAAGTACTTTTACTTGTACTTCTGCCACCTCTGCTTTTCACAAACAACTGAAGCTAATGTCTAGGTCTTGGACCATGTGTTATTTCTGAAAAAGACCAAAACAGAGGAAACCTAGTATACAAACTTGTAAAGCACACATGTTTTCTAATGTGATGGCACAATTTAATTGTATATGACACAAACAGGCATTGCTAACATTAGTTATTTGTATATTAAGTTATCATATCTCAAATGACATTTAATTATTTCAGGTAACATTTTTAAGTGTGTCTAATAAAGTCCTCTTTGTGATGAAATGAGGCTTAGCTCTAGGAATCCTGAAACCTCTGACACTAAGAATATGAACAATAATACAGTATACAGAAGAAAATAAACCAGCAGCAAAGTAAAGAAATAATGTACATTAGAGATTAATGCAGTTTGTTTTTAAGCTTCTGCCAATAAGCTGTCATCAACTGGGTACATGGAGGTCATAACAAGAAAGGCCTGTGTTACCCAATCCAGATTAAATGGTCCGTTCATAAATTGTGGCCAAATTTTGACTATTTCTTTCACTCATGGCTTGCTGGGCTGAGGATATCATCATTTGCCTGGGCCAATAACTTTCTAATAGAAATTCTGGTTCAACCTATTTTCTTCGATGTCATCTACTGTTGATAACAAATTGAGTTATACACTCCTAGTCGATCACAAAATATCTCTAAGAAATGTATGCAGTTGAGATGCTCACCGAGCAGGCATCTCTGCTTTAGCTAATTACGTCATATCATTACTTTGCTCTAAACTTTCGAACATAGTTAACCTTTTCTTTTAAATGTCACACCTTCTGAGAAGGAGATGATGTTTAATTGTTCCAACAACGATGGCCAACTTGTACTGTCATGGCATGGTGTTGCTATTATTATTATTATTATTCTTATTCTTATTATTATTATTATTATTATTATTATTATTATTATTATTACAGTTTTGACAGCTTTGTCCTGTGTGACTACAGTGAAGGCAAAGTTGCCCTTGAGAAAATGTTTGCCTCTTAGTTCAGAAAATCTAACTCTGGAAGACCAACGACCTGGAATCTAATTCTTGCCACAGCAATCTTTGGGGGGTTGGTATACTAGGGGATTTTTAATAAGGGTACTCTGTTAAAATAATGCAGACCCAGTGGAAGTGCTGGGTATTTTTGTCCTTCAAACTCCCCCAAAACTTGGACCAAGCCCATCGCATTGGCCCTCTCCTAGTGGGTGGAAGTGACAAATCCAAGACTGGACTGTTCATCAACTGGCTCCACTACTACTGTGACAAGGAATGCCTCCTCCAGAGGCTACATCCTCCAGAGGCTACTACCTCCAGAGGCTACTACCTCCAGAGGCTACTACCTCCAGAGGCTACTACCTCCAGAGGCAGGGCAGAAACTAGCTATGATTTTCACATCTCAAGTGTCGCCAAGAAGAGAGCTACATTCCTCAACATGAAAAGCTACCCCCTTGAAAATAAGGTGAATTTCTCTGTTTGCTTGCATGCTCTCTACGTTGAACATGCTGGGAAGAAGCTACAGTTAAATTCCCATGAGCATGCCCAACACTGGTTAGTCTGTCATTTCTGAGCTCTATAATAAATCTCTGATCGTCTCTTTTGCCAGACAGGATGAGACCAAGTCTCAGGTTTGTTTTGATTTCTTAAGGTTTGGCTGTTCCCCCACACTAAAATTTCCTTTTTATTCTACTTATGCAGGAACATTATTGAACTCTGTTTGTTTGTTGGTATAAAACCACCTGTTTATACAGAATGTGTAGCTGGTGAAAATGTAATGCCTGGCTATAGTGATAGGACATTTGTTTTCTCATCTACAGTAGGTGCAAACTAAATTAATATTCATCCCTTTAAAACACCCCATTGATCATTCCTTCATGAACAGACACTTTGCGACCATTCTTTTTGCAACAGGTTACCCTTCTAACATTCTGGTGACCCTTCTATGACGCTGTTGTCGTGTTGACGCTCGCGTCCTGTCTGTACTGTTTTCATTCATTCCCATGCATTCTACCTGCGGCACATATGCGTCCATATGCAAGTACGCGAGTTGTCTGAAATTGTCCCAGATATACCACTATTGCTGCCACAAATGTATTTACTCATTCTGAGATGATAAAGTGCTAAATATAGAAACATGTGATTATACAAGTTGCTATGAACCTGAATAATGTAATTAATTACAAGAGAAGTAGCATTGTTAAAAGCTTACACTGTGCTATAATAACAAATTTATGCTTTACTAGGCAGGGAAGAGGCAGAAATTTGGTAGTGAAATAGGGATGCCTGAGGGCCTCTGAGGGAGAGAATGGAACAGAAGAGAGGAGAGAACCTAGAGAGGAGATGTAAAAGTGAAGAAGAGGAAAGAGTAGATCAGAGTGGAACAGATTAGAGAGCAGAGAGAAAAAGAAAGAGAAGGAGAGGAAGCAGAGATGGAGAGGAGGGAAGAGGAGGAAATTAACAAGGTCAATTGGTATTGATATATAAAAATATGATGTGCAATGGATGTTGAACATTTCTGTGAACTATTTAACACAACAAAAGTACAATGACTAAACTAGGTTTCTGAAACAACACTCAAATGTTTTAAGTTATCGTCAACTAATAATATCATTTTAATTATAAAACATTACATTTTAAAATATTTTTTTTAGTCAGAAGAAACTCAGTGTTCAGATAGGCTAATGTCGGTCTGTCACAAATGTGTGTATTTTTTATGTGGATAACTTCAGGCCCAGATAAACATACATGTACCCGTTACATCAACAAATAGGATTAGCCTACAAAATTAGCAGTCTGGTGGTTTGCGTGAACAGGGGGTGCCTGGGGTGGAGTCAAATTCTGGCCTGAATTATTGTTTCAGTCCACGCCGTGCGCAACATCCGCAGGCTGCTCATGATTAGGGAGAAACAGCAGAGGGACTTTCAAATGGGCAAGTGGTACTGGTAAGTAGCCAGGCAATATAGTTAGCTTATATCAACTAGGTATACATGATTAGCCTACATTCATGAGTTTAGTAAAGGCTAAATGCACGTAAACCTTTTAATTTGTGAAATACTGTAGCGCTAATTTAACTTTTAATTTAGTTTATTATTGTTTACCCACTTAATATATTATTCTCAACCCTCTCGATTCTGCTGAGTCCCAGGACTACTACTACAACCCTGCAGCGCTGAACTCGCTTCTGCTATGCTTAGAAGAGGTCAAAGCATGGTTAGCCCAAAATTTCCTCTTTCTAAACAAAGAGAAGACTGAGGTTATTGTTTTGGGCCCAAAGAAAATTCTCAACACCTAAATCCTGAGCTAGAGAGCTTATCAGCTTTTAAATCCACAAGAGTGCGGAACCTGTGTGTACTTGTCGACCAATCTCTAAAATTTGATAAACACATTTCATCTGTAATCAGCGCTAGTTTCTACCAACTTACATTTACTATCTAAAATTAGAGGCTTTCTTACTCCTAAAACCCTACAAATGGCTGTTCATGCATTTATTACGTGTCGGCTAGACTACTGCAATTCTTCATATTGCGGTATATCAAGTCACCAAATCGCCCGTCTTCAACTAGTCCAAAACGCTGCGGCAAGATTCATCCACAAATGTCGGATATATGACCATATCACTCCGATTCTAAAATCGATACACTGGCTGCCAAATCGACAGAGAATAGATTTTAAAATTTTACTCCTTGTTTTTAAATCTCTACATTACCTAGCCCCGGTCTATCTCTCTGAACTTGTCCATCCTTACACTCCATCCCGAAGTCTAAGATCTCTTGATCAGGCTTTGCTGGCAGTCCCTCGCGTAAGACTCAAGCGTAGAGGTGAGCATGCTTTTGCGGTGGCAGGCCCGCGACTGTGGAACTCCATGCCCCTACAGATTAGAACGGCCCCTACCTTGTCTGTCTTTAAGTCTTTATTAAATCCCCACCGGTTCTCTTTAGCATACTAACCTTCATCTCTGGCTGATTTTACCTTTTAATTTTTAGCCTACGTTTGATACTGCTTCCCTACTTGTGTTACTGTGTTTTGATATAGGTATTTTTTATTAATTTCTTTTTAGATGTATTACTTTTATGTAAAGCACTTTGGTCAGCCTAGTGGCTTTTGTAAATGCGCTATACAAATAAAATGACCTTGACCTTGACAATCCTAAAGTCTATAAATAATTTACATGTTTTACCATAATATGGGCCCCACTATAATGGTTAGCAGAATGTTTTGAACTTTATTTATGTGTTTTATTATATAGGTATAATATAGGTATTATTCCTTGCTCAAACTCTGCTCCCTTGAAGCACTAACCCACCCTCCTTATATCACCCATGGCATCCTAAACTGAACCCCCGGTCATCCACCCTCCTTACCTCACCCATGACATTCTAAAATGAACCCCATGGTCTTCCACCCTCCTTACCTCACTCCTCACTGGAAGAATGTTCAATACAACAACACCACTCATAAATAATGACCTTGATGTTATTTGTCCCTTCTTAACATTGTAAGGAGTCTTCTCATTTCTCTATATGACAGCATAACTGTTTAATCTAACTGCACACCTTTAGGTGTGTGTTTCTAGAGTAAAGCCTGTCCTGCTCTGAGAGAAAGAGTAGAATTGTTTTCTAACACCACCTTTCTATTATGAGCACTGCTTGAACACTGCTATTACACCCAATACAAATAACCTATTCCATAGTGGATATTCCATCTGATGGCACCGCAGATGGTTGTCTCGATGTGTTGGTGCGCAACTTTTTGTCTTATTTTGTATGTTAAATCAGTTCCTCTTGACAATTCTTGGATTGTGGCTCAAGAGAAGAGATTATGAACATCAGGGAATTAACCTCTATTGTATGGATTTATTCCAAAGTTTCTTCGAAACATCTGTGGAATTACTGGACATTCTGCTCAAAGTTACTACTGCACTTTAACAAGCAGTATAATGCCCTGAAGAGGTAAATGACCTGGGATTGTGGTATTTAAAGGAGCCGCGGATAACGTACTCCGCTACCTGGAATTTTCCTCGCAAATGTGCGATCACTCAAATAAACTGCATGACATTTTTTTTGCTTTTGAGGAAAAACAGAGACCTCTCCTTATCTTCTGATCCGTGTTTCCTGGATAAATGGCTGAGTGGAGCTATGCTGGACTCTCCGATTCAATTGCCTGGTTTCACACTCTGTCATGCGGAATGAGACGATCTCTCGGGCAAAACGAAAGGAATATGTTTTCACATCAACAACGGCTGGGGAACTGACGTGTCAGTTATCATATAGTACTGTTTTCTGACCTGGAATCATCTTTTATTAACTACAAGCCCTTCAACAGCCTGTGGGAATTCGCATCATTTATTCTGGTCGGTGTTTACATTCCACTGAGCACCGATGTGCATGAAGCACAATGGCAGCTAGCTGACTAGAAACTTGTAGTGAAGCGGTCATACCTGGAATCCTTAGTTATTGTTCTGGGCGACTTTAACAAAGGTAACCAATGCCATGAACTACCCGAATATAAACAATCTATTAAAATCCCAAACAGAGAGGAAAACAATCTGGATTACTTTTACACTACAATCAACAATGCATACCACGCCATGCCCCACGCTGCTCTGGGTTTCTCAGAACACGCCATGATCAACCTGATAACCACACATGGGCAAAAATTAAAACTAGCAAAGCCTGTTGTGCGGCGATGAAAGATGTGGAGCATCGAAGCAACAGAGGCTCTGCAAGCATGTTTGGACTGCACTGATTGGGACATCTTCAGGTCTGCCATTTATAGTCTAGATGAGTATACAGACACTGTAACGATTTACATCAGATTCTCTGAGGACAGTTGTGTACCCACACAGACTAGGGTGAGCTACAACAATGACAAACCCTGGTTCACGGCCAGTGATGCTGGTAACGCATTACTTAGTAATGTGTTACTCTAATTTGACCACTTTTTTCAATAACGAGTAATCGAACGTGTTACTATTTCCAAACCAGTAATCAAATTAAAGTTACTTGTCCAAGTCACTGTGCGTAATTTTTTTTTGTAATTTTCCTTATATATTTTTGCTTTCTTCTTGCATCTTGGGGAGTGAAGTCATGTATGCGTTAAGTCACGTTTTCAGCATGAGGACAGTCAGAGCTGTGCTAGCTATAGGCAAGAACCGTTTGCCTGGCAACACTATTATGTCAGCAACACAAACTCTGATTTTCCTTTTCAAAATAATAGCACTTGTAATTAATTATAATAATCATTGTTAATTCATTGCATAGATAGGTAGTGTCCATGTTCATGTGTTGCTAAAATGTGTCTATTGTTTCATTAAACAGTCTCTAGTGAATGTTTTTCAAATGTAATGATATTTTCAAATGAGACACTGACAATGTATTCAATCAAATTGTGTGTATGATGTTTTTGGTACGTTATTAAAAACATGTTAAAATATTACTTTTGCTATCATATACTCTTATTGTTTCTTTACACACAATTCAATTTCATTTGGTTACAATTCACTAGATTTATAATGAATTGACAATGATTGACATTGGTTTAAAATATGCGCTATTATTTTGAAAAAAGAAACATGTTAAAAGAAACAATGTAGATTATAAATAGTAAGTTTTGCCATTACAGTGTTAACAGTTAAATATGTCAGGTCAAGAAAGACTGCCTTTTTATATTTGAGAAAAAAACAAGTATTTATGACAAGTGAATTCAGGAAATAGATTTTAAGTTCAATTTAAAATGTCAGGAGATACATTGTTGATGTTACTGTTAAAAATGCACTTCCAATAAAGTGAGTGTTGGCAAAACCAGTTGTCATTTTTATGTTGAGGTGGCAGGGCTGTTGTAGGCAGCTGCTGAATTTTAACTAATAAAGTAACTTGTAATCTAATTTAGCTACTTTTATAATCAAGTAATCTGTAAAGTAAGTTTTTAAAGGAATAATCAGTAATCAGATTAATTTTTCAAAGTAACTGTGGCAACACTGTTCACGGCTATGCTCAGACATCTACATTTGGCAAAAGAGGAAGAGTTCAGGCGTGGGGAAAGTGATGGATACAGAATGACCAAATACAGCTTTGGGAAGGCAATAAAGGATACAAAGGGCATGTATGCAGAGGAATTACAACAACAGTTCTCAGCCAATGATCCAGATGCTGTTTGGAGAGGTTTACAACAGATTACCAACTACTAAGACAAAAACCCTCCACTCCATCAATGACCTGTGATTTGCCAATGGCCTGAATGTGTTCTACTGCAGATTTGAAAGACAAAAGGACAGTGCTGACAACATCCCTCCTTCCTATGTGTCTGGCCATCTACAGCAGCCCACTGGCCCAGTCCTCCAGCCCCCCATTATTGAGGACACAACACAATCACCCATCTCAATCACCCCCACCCCAGCCACTACAATGACCCTCTTTGTCTTGGAGAGAGACATAAACAGAATATTCAAGAGACAGAATAGCAGCAAGGCAGTGGGGCCAGACTGATAGTTTGATTTAATTTGACCACTTATATATATAATATGAAACCGTACTCTGTGTCGTAGATTAAAATACATAAATAGTCAGGGATGACAAAATAAAGCATAACGACTTATTTCCATTGTGGTCCCTATAAAGGGGAGGGGGAAGGACAAGTGGCATCAGATCAAACATCAATCATTCATCATACATTAAACAAATTCATCCATGTTATACAAAAAAATAGGTAATGACTATGATTGGCACCTAAACCATACTTTTAAACCCTGTTTAAAACTGCCTATGCTTCTGAGTGTCTTGAGTGTAGCAGGTAACCTATTCCAAAGAGTATTTCCAGCATAAAGAAAATACATTTTGCCCAAATTAGTTTTAGATCTGAGGGGTACAAAATCTGTTGCGCTGCCCCTAGTGGAGTACCTGTGAACATCATTTACTCTACTAAAATAATTTCTAAAATATTTGGGAACATAAACTTTTTTATGTACCATACCCAGCTGCCTCTGAGACACTTGATACTCAACTTTCAACCATCTGACCCTTTCAAAGTGGGAAGATTCCAGATGAGTTCCTATGGGGAGGTCTAAAATTAGCCTTATTAATCTATTTTGAGACGTCTGAAGCCTAAGTTTCAGGTTCCATGACGCCATTGTACCATGAGCCATGTGCATAATCAAACTAAGGCTGAATCAAAGCTCCTGCCAGCATTAGCTTTGTTATTTCATCCAAAACCTTGATATTCTGGACATAAAGCGGACTCTCTGATTGAATATGGTGATTACCTTTTGGGCCTGACCTACTCCAGATAAGTGGCAATCTAACATACATCCAAGGTAAATGATTGATTCCTTGGCAGTAATTACAGTATCTCCAGCTAGGACCTTAAAACCTGAGGCTTTCTTTAACTTTACCTTTGTTCCAAACAATACAGAGTCAGTTTTCCCTAAATGAAGTGATAATCTGTTATCAGTCATCCACATGCTAACATTTAAAAGTTCAGTAAGTATGCTTTTAATCATATTTTTATCCTTGTGAGAAACAACCAGTACAAAATCATCTGCAATTTCAAAAAGACTGCATGAACAAGCAGACCTTAGGTTTATATTAAGCAGAAAGGGAAATGGACCCAAAACGCTCCCTTGAGGTACCCCACAGTCCCTGCTGTGTCTTGCCGTCGACCCTGAAGCACTGCACAGACCAGCTGTCACCAGTGTTCACTGACATTTTTAACATATCACTGGAGACATGCCATGTTCAGCATGCTTCAAATCCTCCATCATTATCTTGGTCCCAATAAAGACAAAGATCAACAAACTTAATGACTACAGACCAGTCGCCCTGACTTCTGTTGTTATGAAGTCATTTGAGCGCATTGTGCTGTACCACCTGAAAACACTAACCGACATGCACCTTGACCAACTGGAGTTTGCCTACAGAACCAACAGGTTTGTGGAACTCAGCACTGCATTTAACACTATCATGTTGGTCCTGCTCCAGGACAAGCTCTCCAACTGGGAGTGCCTGAATCAACATGTAAGTGGATCACAGACTTCCTGTCCAACAGGACACATCATGTGAGGCTAGGGAAAAACTTCTCTGACCCCCTGACCATCAGCACCGGTTCCCCTCAAGGCTGCGCCCTATCACCCCTACTCTCCCTGTACACCAACAGCTGCACATCCAATCACCACTCAATCAAGCTCCTAAATGCACCAGCTATGTGTAAGTTCTCTCTTAAGTTAGGGTGCAAAGTCGACACTAAACGATACGTTGAAGCTAGTTAGTTTGATACTAAAGCTGTGGTGATGTTTGGTTGCACCACGGAGACTTAAGGTTTAGTGTAGGTACACTGCGGTAAAGTCCATACTAATGAAAATATTGTATCAAAAAATGACATTTTAACTTTCTGTGGCCAATCGAAGGAAAGTAGCTATGATGCAGTGTTTACAGTGTTGTTAACTTACAGAATGAAAACAGTCGGGGTGATAATCTGGGAAGTTTGATGTTAGCCGTTTCCAAAATACGGCTTTATTTCATTAACAAGAAACAAACAGTTGATAATGCTTGCTATTTGTTATGTTAGTAACTGTATATAATAACATCTTCGGAGCGTACCCTTTCTCATTGTATTAAATTGACCATGTACAGTATGGTCATCTCAGAAGTAAAGTGTGTCTGTTGTCAATCACTGTGTGTGTTGTTTTCAGTGTAACAGTATTTTGTAGGCTACAACATATAATGCTTGTGGGCAAAACATTTTCTAAAACCGTGAGTAAATATCAAAATCATCCTAATTATCCAAGGGTTTCAATTTGAATCGCAGAAGCCAAAGCAAAACAGCCGGTATATATCTCATCCTCATTATTTTCCCACCGTTCAAAATGAAGCGCCTTGACAACCGTTGTCTTAAGTTGGACTTTACACCTAGAAAAGTCTGGGTGTAAGATTTAAGTTGTAACTTATGCCTACGTTGGAACTATTTCAGCTGGTGCAAACAATTAAACATTTTAGTAATGCGTAAACTCCATCCTAAATTGGAATTACTTTCAAACTAGGCTATGTTTGAACTTACGCACAGCTGGTGCAACTGGCTGCAGGGCTGTTTTTTAGCCCCAGTCCATCCCTGATTCCAGAGTGAGTGATTATAGTGGCAGGGGACTTTAATAAAGGTAACATGAAAAAGGTGTAACAAAGTCTAACACTGCCCCACCAGTAGTGAAAACACATTTGATCACTGTTACACACCATTTTGAAATGCTACAGGTCACTTCAACATCATCCTTTCAAGAAATCAGATCATGACATCACCCTACCCATGCCAAAGTACATAGAAAAGCTAAAAAGAGAGGATTTATTGGGAAAGACCATTCAGCGCTTAATACAGATTCTAATACGTGAAAGAGAACTGGTGTGTTTGGTTAACTGTGATCGATACAGTTGTGCTCAAAAGTTTGCATACCTTGGCAGAAATTGTGAAATTTCACAACAGGTGGATTCAGCACCACGGCCAGTTCCACAGCCTACGGAATCCCAAACAATTCAGTAAGCTGCAGAGCTGGCCGTGGTGCTGAATCCACCTGTTGTGGTTTTAAATCAGTGCGTGGGAGTTGTCAGTTTCACTCCCTCAAAACATGCAACATTTGTGGCATTGTGCTGTCTGATGAAACTGCACAGTGCCCTTTAATTTTGGCCAGCCTAAGGCACACCTGTGCAATAATCATGCTGTCTAATCAGCATCTTGATATGCCACACCTGTGAGGTGGATGGATTATCTTGGCAAAGGAGAAGTGCTCACTAACACAGATTTAGACAGATTTGTGAAGAATGTTGCAGAGAAATAGGCCTTTTGTGTACATAGAAAAAGTCTTAGAGCTTTGAATTCAGCTTATGATAAATGGGGGCAAAAACAAAACTGTTGCATTTATATTTTTGTTCAGTGTAGTTGTTTGGCTCTTTTGTAAACCATACTGATAACAGAAATCACCCAAATGGCCCAGATTAAAAGTTTACATACCCTTGAATGTTTGGCCTTGTTACAGACACACAAGAGCTGTGTCTCAAAGGCTGGTTCCTCCATTTGAAGGCTGATTTCACGCACTTGAAGGCCGATTGCGTCACAGCAGTGCTACGAAGGCTGTCTCAATTCAAACTCTGCACCCTTCGAAGGCCGCATTTTTCACCGCGGCGCAACGAAGGCTGCCCCAGTTTGAATGACATTCAAATGCGATGCCAAATGCGCCCATCATTGTCTCTGGCAAATCAAGGAAACAAAGATGGACACTTCGCAGCCTACCCTTCCCCAGAATTCATAGCGCACCTGTGACGAAGCAATTGTGTTCAAAGAAAATAGCTAGTGTTAATAGCGTGGTGGCCGAGGAATTCACATATAAATGTACGTTCTTCTTTGTTTTTTATTTTCATGCTTCAACTGTGTGAAAACAAAACAGGGTTAAAGCTTGTCAACCCATTGGACCTGCCTCTCGCTTTGCTTCTTCCTGGAGCTGTATTCTGCTAGCAACACTAACGAGGATGTCAAAAGTTCGGTATTATGATAAAACCTTCAAAATAAAAGGCTGAATGTCAACGCATATCAAAGTGTATAATACCTCCAGTAACATAAATAAAATTTAAATGAGCAATTCAGGCTCCATAGTTACATGACATTTCACAAATGTCATGTAAGATGTTAGTTATCCTCTCGCACCGTTTGCTAGGCAGTAATTGGGAACACCTGGTGGCTCAATTGGTTATCCAATGACGGCTACATTCGCAGCCTCCGAAAGCCATGTAGGAGTCCACGACCTTCGAAGGATGCAGCCTTCACATTGAGACACAGCTAAGGTGACACAGGTTAAAATGGCAATTCAAGTTTAATTTCCCACACCTGTGGCATTTTAAATTGCAATTAGTGTCTGTGTAGAAATAGTCAATGTGTTTGTTAACTCTCAAGTGGATGCAGTGAGCAAGCCTGATACTGAGCCATTGGGAGAAGAAAAGAACTGTCCACAAAAAAGCCAGGTTAAATTATGCCAACAACACCTTGCATGCCTCAAAGCTTCTGGCACACTGTAATTTGGAGTGACAAGACCATACTAGAGCTTTATGGTCACAACCATAAGACTATGTTTGGACAGGTATCAACAAGGCCTAAAGTAAAAAGAATACCATCCCCACCGTGACGCTATAAAGGCACGAGGAACCTTGTGAAACCTTGCAAACAGGCCCCCTGGCTCTGCTGTGGCAAGCAAGCCCTACGGGATTAAGTGAGGACCATCATTTATTGGACAGTGACAATTTGTTTTTGTTATTTTAGTTCTGTAATCTAGCACTTTAAATTTGAAAGGATACAATGACAATCAGGTTGAAGTGCAGACTGTCAGCTATAATTTGAGGGTATATTCATACATCGGATGAACCGATATGTATGGTTCTCAGTACATACTCAACGCCTGACCCACTGGTATCAACTCATCTACAAGTCACTTCTACGCAAAACACCACTGTACCTAAACTCTCTTCTCACCATTGTCTTGTGCTCAAGCAGGTGTATCTCTCTAGTCAGGCAAAAAGACTATACCTCCTTTGGCCACAACTCATTCCAGTTCCCAGCTGCTAACGACTGGAATAAACTACAAAAATCTCAAAAAAATTGAGAACATCATCTCCCTCACAGCTTTTAAATTAAGATATCCACACGATCACTGTACATGCTGGCCCTCCTCCTTCACAAGCACACTATCTTTGCCCAGTCATGCCCTATGGCCTTAGTTATTTGCATGCACTCAACTGCAAAGTCTGTTCTATATCGTGGAGATCCGTCCCATAGGGGAGCTATGCTCCTAGTAGTTTACCCCTCCTGGGTAGGAGGTTGCACCTGAAAAAATCTTATTTTTCTTTTTACAAATTCCATGATTTCAGTAGATTTTTTAGTGATTCTACTTTTTAATCTCAAAACTCCATATAAACACCCTGGGGCAGTGGTTCCCAAACATTTTTCATTACTGTACCACCAGGGGTCCTAGTACTCGGTGGTTGGGAAACACTACCCAGGCAAAAGTGGGTTGCTCAACTACTTTTTACACTCACCAGCAAATAAACAACTATTTGGACAAAAGTTGCATTCAGAAGCCTGCACCCAAACCTAATATACAGAGAATACTGCTGTACAGTTTACACTTGCATTGCCCAGCTACATTTTCTTTCCATATAATCAAAGTAATTATTTCTAGACAGGCAGAAGTTTATTTCATTAATGTGCATAGGTATTTGTCATGTTAATAACACATTATTTCTTCCTACATAAGAATCTATCCAAAATAAAAACTAAAAGTGTAGAAAAGTGGAACAACGACTAACATATATATTTATAAACGTTATTTTACGAAGTTGTATTAAGTGCAATTGTGTGGACAAAGCCATAACATTCAGCAGCAGTCCCGCTAGTTCGACCTTGCTATCCCTGAGTGAGAGAGCTGCCTGATTAGCGAGACCATCAGAGAATTATTTCAGGCGAAGGAACATAGTAGCCTACACCTATTTATGCATTTGGATAAGTCATTGATTGAACCGATAAAAACAAGCGTTGTCTGATTGGAAAATTTTGAATGGAGTAAATATCGTTGTTTTTAGCTGTCAGTTATCAAGTGCATTACAATGTTTGAACGATGGAGCGCATGCAGGCCAAGTTCAGTAAAGAAACACACTGCACCGCCTATATATAGAGCGCAAATTTAGCTGAATTCCACATTAATGTCTGAGTTCCGTGTTAATGTCTGGATTCCGTGGTTCCGTCCGCATTCTCTGCATCGTGCAAAACATAGGGCACTATAGGCTATTTTAGCAGAATAAAAAAGTCTCTGTCTGGTTATGTTTGTGAGTGTTTTACCATAGCGCCCTAGTCTTGATGTCACACACATCACTACAGAATTTATTATACTGTATATATATATCAAAACGAAAATAGGAACTCCCGTTGTCGGCTTCAGCTATAAAAGATATAGAACACATCGGATAACATTCCGCAAGGATTGCAGGCTCTTTGGTGGAGCTCTGCTTACATTCCATCGTGACAAATGAATGGACTACTTGCGGAGTGACATGAAGACATGAATCAGAGGCACGAAAACGTTCAAAGCGTTGAGTGCTGAGCGGTCATTTAGAGCCGTGAGACATCACGCCCCTCAACCCGTGCCTTGCGCACCCCGCCAGAAAAGATGCAGATTTGCATGATTTACGAGAGCCTCATTTTCATGTCGGAAAAGCCAGACTTACGGACTTATCTGGAAGAATCACACCCCTGTGACTGTTAAGTTGCACCATTATTAGACAATATCCGTTGTGATTAGTCTGTGTAATCAAGTCATCTTTTTTCTTGATTTTCATAATGACTTTTCCGATTGAACCTCATCCCTGGCTTGCAGGTGTCACCATCTACCTTAGAACGGTGAAACATACGGTCAGTGTGTTTTTTGTCTGGGCATTGAGCATCCTATTGCTGCCCTGCTTTCTGTCATCACATGCGGTGATGGTAACAATGGCCTCTGTCTCTGAGGAAGAGGAGGATGATGAGATTGTGGATACGGCGGAGGATCTCTCAGATCATTCTCCTCCGGTGTATCTATCGCTGAGCTGGCGGAGAAAGGACTGTGGGGCGGCATTCACTATGTACGACCCGCTCCCCGAAATGAACCTCCCCCACCCCTGATCATCTCTTTGGCTAAGTTCATGGAGTCATAGCGGGGTGCCCCAAATGCAGGCAATGGCACCGGTCAGGGGTTTGCTTCCCTTCACTACGGTGGCGGGATGAGTGGAGGAGGTGTCGAAAGGCATCCCTCGCTTAGATCCCCGCTCGCAGCACACCTTGCTAAGGGTTCGTAGGAGGCGGAAAGAGAAGAAGTCCACCCCTGCTCCACCACCAGCACCCGCCGCTGAACTCGCCCATCAACCGTGACAATCTCCCAGTGGGCAACAACACACCTCTAGAGCCATGGCTCCCACATGGACCCACCACATGGTGCGAAAAATCTAGACCAATTAGAGCAGTGGTCCTCAAACCCTTCCATGGAGGGCCTAGTGTATGCAGGTTTTGGCTTTTACCTTGTACAAGCCTGATGGAGTAGCTCACTAATTGGTTAGGATCTCCCCTCAGCTGGCAGTCTATGTCCTAATTATGCTCTAATTGAAGGGTAAGACCAAAAACCAGCATACACTAGGTCCTCCATGGAAGGGTTTGAGGACCACTGAATTAGAGAGACTGGTTCCTCTATTAACCGGGATGATTTTTCTCCCTCTTACCCTGATAAAATAAGTATGCTCGTTATTAAAGGGTTTAATTCTTCTCTGCCTGAGCTTGCTAGCGAGGCACACAGGTCTGAGTTAATTCATTTAGCAGCACGCTCTCTGCTAACTGTGGCTAAGAGTTTGTTGCTAGAGAGTGGACACGTGAGAACGGTAAAGAACCCACTTTTTCTCTGTGTCAATGGCCCTTTTCCCACGCCTGCCAGTCCTGCTGGTGTCTGTGAAAAAGAGAAAGGAGGGGCTACTTCCCCCGCACTACACTCTAGGAAGCGCAGCTGCTCATTTCCTCGAGCGGCTTGGCTGTCACACAGACTAGGAAAAAGAGAATGAATTCTCTTTCTTTAATAGGTGATCAAGTGAAAAGGGAAAATACAGAGGAATTAGGTCAGTGTGTATTTTCCACGCCCTCCCCCTGTGTTAGGAGAGTCACTAATTCTGACTGTCTGACTAAATCTGAGACTTCTCTGTTACCCTTTCGAGAGCGGCTATCCTTGGGCTACTCCCCCTCAGAAGGAGGAGGGTTTAGCGGCGGTGATGGTTGTTCGAGAGTTTCGATTATTTCTAAACTCGATAACTCAGCGAGCCACTCGCCCGCTCTCTCCCTTTTACTGCGAGTGGTCGGGGAGATGTGTGATTCCAGCTTGGCTGAACACAACGTTATTGAAGGGGTATGCTCTTCAATTTCGCCACCCCCCCCGCCTTTACAGGAAATCACGGAGACGGTGATGTCATCCCATATCAGGAAAGGAGCCTTGAAGAGAGAGATCGCTCAGCTCTTAGAGGACAACGCTGTTTCGAGGATTCCGGTTGGGAACGAGAAACACAGCCTCTATTCTCTTTATTTCCTGGTTCCAAAGAAAACTATGGGGGTGAGACCAATTCTAGACCTGAGGGCCCTTAACAGGTCCATAGCCAAGTGACCATTTCGTATGCTCACAGTCCGGCATCTGATGGAATGTGTTCATCAGGGTGATTACTGTACCTACATAGACCTGATGGATGCTTATTTTCATGACCCAATTATACAAAGTCATCAAAAGAACCTCAGGTTCTCTTCTCTGTGAAAATGTTACAAGTATCATAGAATGCCGTTCAGCTATGCCCTGGCACCTCGGATATTCAAAAGTTTTTCTGGGGAAGCCCTATCCCTGTTGAGACGAAGAAGGATAAGGGTTCTTTTGAAAAACCCAGTTAGGTTACTGCTAGGGCAGGGTAACCTAATTTTTCCCTGTCTTCACGGACGCATCCCTATCGGGATGGGGCGGGATGTCGGGGGGCAGAACGGTCGGGGGTGTGTGGTCTCCAAATAGAGAACACATAAACCGACTGTAGCTCAGAGCAGTACTGCTAACCTTGCGCTCTCTGACACCTCTGGTGAAGGCTCAGGACGTGTGTGTCTGGTTAGACAATTCCACGACAGTGGCTTACATAAATCGACAGGGCGGCAAAAAATTCCCACACTGCATCGCCTCACGATCCGTCTATGGATTTCGGCACAGAGCCATGTCCAAGCACTAGTGGCGTCTCACATAGCGCCTGAATATCGGGTCGGACCTGATGTCCAGAGGACTGGATATGACTTAAATGATCTGGAACAGATTCAGCAGGGCAAACACAGATCTGTTCACGTCAAAGGAAAATGCACAATTTGGAAGTCCCAAGTGGATGCATTTGGGCACCTCAGGTGGCTGAAAGGACTACTTTACGCCTTTCTTCCAATGAGACATCTTCTGCAACTAATGCAATGAATTAGAGAGGAAAGAGCGACAGTTATACTAGTGGCTCCGGAGAGACCGGGCGCGTCTTGGTTTCTGGAGATAAGGGCAATATTGAGTGCCCCACCGTGGCACATCCCTCCCCGGCCATATGCTTTGCTTCAGGCCCAGGGCCTGATATGTTCACCTCCTGTTGTAACGCAGCCCTTATGGATCTGGCTCCTGAATGGGCGAGATTGACGCGCACAGGGTTATCGGAGGGAGTAATCCGAACTATCCAGAGCGCACGGGCGGTGTCCACCTCTAGAAAGCACGCATGTAGGTGGAAACTTTTTACGCACTGGTGTTCAACGCGAGACCTTGACCCACAGTGTTGTGAGGTGAATTTAGTGCTAAAATGACTACAGCAACTGCTGGTAGAGGGAAAATCGCCAGGAACACTGAAAGTGTATGCGTCAGCAATCTCAGCATTCTACAATGGTTTCAGAGACTCTACTGTCTGCGCATCCATTGATGGCACGTATCCTGAAGGAAGCTCATCGCTTACGCCCTAATGTGCGATCGAGACTACCTAAGTGGGACTTCTCAGTGGTTTTGGAAGCCCTCCAAAAGCCACCTTTTGAACCGTTGGATCAGCTGCCCTTGAGCATGCTATCCATAAAGACAGCACTACTATTCGCTCTGGCCTCTGCCAAGAGAGTGAGTGATCTGTGGACTCTCTACACCCTGACTGTTGTATCATCAATGGTGATAACAGCAGAGCGGTGTTAAGACCTTATCCGGTTTTTCTCCACAAGATCATTCAAAACCTCCTATAGGTGTCTCCTTTTGGGAGTGAGAGTGTGAGGAGGTTACACTGTCTGTGCCCTGTCAGGGCCTTGGTATATATGTGTCCAGAACAGCGCAGATCAGATCAG
Source organism: Umbra pygmaea (assembly GCA_016801145.1). Taxonomy (NCBI): domain Eukaryota; kingdom Metazoa; phylum Chordata; class Actinopteri; order Esociformes; family Umbridae; genus Umbra; species Umbra pygmaea. Next base: position 24,442 of record JACXGM010002228.1, read on the forward strand.
GACCACAATTGTTTGTGTGTCACGGAGCTGCTGCGCTGGGACGTCCCCTTTCAAAAGGACTTTTGACACATCAAGAAGACCTACACAGCCATCGACCTGCTGTGCCTGTAGGTATCAGAGCGCATTCCACACATCTGCATCTGCTGCTCTCAGGGGTGGGGCAGGATTGGAGGAGATTTGTGAGGCGGCGACGTGGGCGTCTCTGTCACCTTTCATCCATTTTAATTTGATGGATGTCTCTTCGAGTGGTTTAGGCCTCTGTTTACTACTCAGGACCTGGGTCGGACAATCAGTAAGAAAGAATATCTCACTGAGAGGGTTGATACTTTATTTTTTCTCAGAGTTATCACCAAATGCCTTGACCCTAAGTTCCCATTGTGTGAGACCGGAGAGTTTTTTTTTGTGTTTTTCAGTGCTCTCTCCACTAGAGCGTTCAGTGCGTGAAATGTTTCTCCAACAGTGCTGTTTCAGAGCACTGGCCTGTATTGCTCTGATTCCTAGAGGTGCAGCTTTTGCTCATCCCAAGGAGTTTGAGTCATCATGGGTACATTGACTCCGCGTAGCTCCGCAAACACTAGGAGCATAGCTCCCCTATTGGGCGGAGCTCCACGATATAGAACGTTAGTTACCGGAGTTATGAAACTTCAGTTCTATGAGTGGAGCATAGCCCCGTTGGGTTATTGTCCCGATATACATTCTTTTCCCCTTGGAGGTCGGCTTCAGACCTTTTTCGGGAAACGATATGGCAGGCTGAGCCCCCTTATATAGCGGCTGAGCTGTCACCCCATTGGCTGGTGTGATGACGTATATGCAAAATAAGATCTTTTTTCAGGTGCATCTTGCTACATAGGAGGGGTAAACTACTAGGAGCTTAGCTCCCGTATGGGGTTATGCTCCACTCCTAGAACTGGAGTTACAGAACTCCGATAATGAATGTTGTTTATTGTATGTCATTTGCACAATTCTCGTTTGCTCATTTATGCTCAGTTGTTAAAATTCCATTGTTATGGCCATACTACTTTGCATACCAATTGCTCTACCTCTCTAATTTAGACTTAATTTGCAATAAGTGTACATATATATACTTCTATCCTATACACTGAGTATCCCTGAATATTTCATATATTTTTTGGGCGTGTAACTTTATGTAATCTTGCACCATTGTGCATTGTCTTGGCCATAAAATAGAAAAACATTTAGAAATGACAGCGACTTTTGTACATGGTCCCCCCATTTTCAGGCACCAAAAAACATTGGGCAGACATAATGTAGAATAAAGTAATGAATGTCAATGTTTTGTCGCATAGGCTTTGCATGCAATGACCGCTTAAAGTCTGTGATGCTTCGAGATGCCCAGATGCTAGGGATCTTCCCTGTTGATGCTCTGCCAGGCCTATAATGCAGCAATCTTCAGTTCCTGCTTGTTTTGGGAACTTGTTGCCTTCAGTCTCTTCTTCAGCTACATGAAAAATGCATTTTGAGTTGGATTCAGATCCTGTGAAGGATTTTCCACTTTTTGGCCATCAAATTCCCCTTGCTCTAGCAGTATGTTAAGGGTCATTGTCTTGTTGCTTGATGAAGTGTCATCCAGTTAGTATGGATGCATTTGGTTTTATTTGAGCAGATAAATTATTTCTGTAGACTTCAGAATTCATCGTTCTACTTCTGTCTGTAGTCACATCATTGATGTAGACAAGTGAGCCTGTTCCACTGGCAGCCATACAGGCCCAAGCCATAACACCCATTCCACCATGTTTCACAGATGAGGTGGTATGCTTTTGATAATGCATACACTGTAAAAAATTTCAAGTTGACTGAACTAAAAAAAGTAAGTTACATGGTTGCCTTAAAATTTGGATAAAGTTAAGCGAAGGATCTGAAGTTATTTCAACACACAATTCAGTTTGTTCAAATCAAAATAACTATAAAATAAGTTCAGATGACTTGCATGACTGATGATAAACCATTAAATCAACATAATATTTTTAGTCTAATGAAGTGATGTTTATGTTAAACCAAAAAAGTAGGTTCCCTCATCTCAAATTAAAGTTTGTCACACTTAAAGCAATTAGTGCTGCAAAGTAAATATTTGTAGTCTCATCAACTATCTATTTTAGTTGTTCCAAAAAAGTTATTCAATGCATTTCAACTTCTGATCTTGCATCTGGTTGAGTAAACTTAAAAGTTTAAATAACTTCTAAAATACAGAATGCTCTGCTCCCGGAGGCCCAAAGACATCTGATTGTCATCATCCCCTTGTATAATGAGGGACACATTCAGATTTGGGACACCAGATGAGTGCAAAAGCACTATAGTCATTGATGGTCTAATCATTGAAAGACAATTTCTGTTATGGTTTTGAAATGTGTTCATCATGAGCCATCATACCTCATGGCACAGCAAGCCACGTAATACCAAAATATATATATGTACTTTTCTTTCATCAGATGTATAAAAGATTATGTTAAACCATCTAAGAAACTACAAATGTTGAATTACCCACAATTCTCTAGGAACATTCAAAATTGACGTTCTCATAAGTTCACATTTTGAGTCAAGGTGACAGTATTTTCAAAGTGGAGGGAACACATTTTTCCTTTCTGACTGAACTTGTTTTTATATGTTTAGACAAGTCAACATAAAATTATTGGTTCACTCAATATATTATTCATAGTTCAGCCAACGTATAGAACAGCATGTTGGATTAACTAAGTATTGCATGTAAATGTAATATTTTCTAAATTATGTGTTCACTCAACTTCAAAAATAAGGTAAACCCAATGTTAGCAATTTGGCTTTTTTTACAGTGTACTGTATTTCTTTTCTTCTCCACACTTTCCTCTTTCAATCACTCTGGTACATATTATTCATATTTTTCTCATATGCCCACAATACCTTTTTTCAGAAATGTTGGGGCTCTTTCAGTTACCTTTTAGAAAACTGTAATTTTGCCTTTCTGTTCTTCAAACTTTTAAGTGGTTTGCATCTTGTAGTGTACCCACTGTAGTCCTGCAGGTGTAGTCTTCAACATATGGTAGACTTAGGTGTCTTTAGGTAGGTGTTTTTTATTTGTTGGGCTGTTGTCAGGGTGGTTTTCCTCACCCTCGAGAGTATTCTTTGGTTAACCACTACAGTGGTCTTCCTCGGTCTACCTGGTCTTTTGGCATAATTGAGTTCACTGGTTGTTTTTTTCTTGTTAGTGATAAACCTAACTGCTGACTTGGGCATGCCCAGATGTGTTGCAATGTTCATGATGGATTGACTTTAGTTTATGAGCCTTGTGAATTCCAGCTTCATTTACCTTAAAGATGGCTGAGGTACAGGCCTGGCAGAGCATCACCAGGGAAGATAGATACCCAGCGTTCGGTGATGTTGATGCAACACAGACTTCCAACAGTTATTGCATGCAAAGGATATGTGACAAAATATGAGCAATTATTCTACATTATGTTGAACTGTCTTGTGTTTTTTTGGCGCCTGGAAATGTGGGGGG
>JACXGM010002228.1:28034-48381 GCA_016801145.1 Umbra pygmaea
CAAGAGGTTAGAAAGGTGGCCTGGTAGGGGCGTCTGGGGGTATCACTCAGAATCACAAGAGGTTAGAAAGGTGGCCTGGTAGGGGCGTCTGGGGGTATCACTCAGAATCACAAGAGGTTAGAAAGGTGGCCTGGTAGGGGCGTCTGGGGGTATCACTCAGAATCACAAGAGGTTAGAAAGGTGGCCTGGTAGGGGCGTCTGGGGGTATCACTCAAAATCACAAGAGGTTAGAAAGGTGGCCTGGTAGGGGCGTCTGGGGGTATCACTCAGAGAATCACTGTGTGAGTTGGATACATTGAAGAACTGTCTCTATTCATAAGGCTGCACAGAATACAATGTTGGCTGATTGAAACGGTGTCCGACTTGAATGAAAATATGTTCCAGAAGGAAATAATCCTATTAAATATGTTGGTGGGAGAGAAACAATAAAATAATACATTTAGTAAATTATTGAACAATACATCTTGATTGACAAGGGGCACAGATACTGTGTATTTTAAGTACAAATTGAATAAGTACCTATTCGGTGTGCAGATCATAGCAATAATAACAGAAGTTTAATTCTTTTTGGATTCCAATGACTGACTGATATGGTGACTTTGCATTTTTATTTAATAAACATGGTGTCAGTAATGTTATGCTGTAGAAATAAACAGGTAGAAAAACTAGTATTTAACTAGGCTAACCAAGTAACATTTGGTTTTGTGATAATAAGCATACAGTACACACATACAGCTAGATTGCCAAGCAATTCACATTAGCAAACAAATATATTTTGAGCATACATAAGCAATAAGGCACGAGAGGTTGCGATAAATGGCCAATATATCATGGCTAAGAGCTGATCTTCAGCACGACGCATTGCAGGGTGCCTGGATACAGCAGCCAGTTGTGGTATATTGGCAAGGTATCACAAACACTTGAACTGCCTTATTGCTTTAATAAACCGATTTTCCAACAAAATTAGAGCAGTGAAAAGTGAAGTACTGTCAGACCAATGATATACAGTCTCATATATCATGGCTATGAGATAATTTTTCCAGCTGAAGAATATATGAAGAATATATCATTTCCAAATTATTATGCAAATTATCTTTTACACTGATGTACCTAAATTGTCGATGCAAATGACAGTCAGTATAATTTTCAAGTCATCAACTGTTATGCACTGTTCCAAATTATTATGCACAACAGAGTTTTAAAACATTATAAAGGTTGTAAAGAACTGAAAATTGTCATTTGTTGAATTTGCAGCATTGGGAGGTTTTATTATATACTGAAATCAAAAGCTCTTTCAATCAAAAGCTCTTTCAATCAAACACATCTTAACAAGGCAAGATACATGTTATACATATATCTTACATGTGTTATACAACACAGGACCCCTTCTTTGAAATCACCTTCACAATCTTGCATCCATTGAACTTGTGAGTTATAATAGCCTCCCAGAGCTCATAGATCTTTTGCTTGAGGATGCTCCAAAGGTTCTCAATAGGGTTGAGGTCAGGGGAGAATGGGGGCCACAAAATGAGTTCCTCTTCTTTTATAACCATAGCAGCCAATGACACAGAGGTATTCTTTGCAGCATGAGATGGTGCATTGTCATGCATGAAGATGATTTTGCTATGGAAGACACAGTTCTTCTTTTTGTACCATGGAAGAAAGTGGTCAGTCAGAAACACTATATGCTTTGCCACGGTTGTTTTCACAACTTCAGGGACCCTAAAGGGTCTCTCCCCATGATTCTGGCCCAAAACATCACTCCGCCACCTCCTTGCTGACATCGCAGCCTTATTGGGACATAGTGGCCATCCACCAACCATCTACTACTACACCCATCTGGACCATCCAGGGTTGCACGGCACTCATCAGTAACAAGACTGTTTGAAAATTAGTCTTCATGTATTTTTTGGCTCACTGCAACTGTTTCTGCTTGTGAGCATTGGTTAGGGGTGGCCGAACAGTAGATTCATGCACAACTGCAAGCCTCTGGAGGATCCTAGCTTCAAATAGCTGTTTGCTGCTTTGTAATGGCATTTTAGTAGCTGCTCTCTTCATCCGATGACTTTGTCTGGCAATAACCTTCCTCATTATGCCTTTATCTGCACAAACCTGTCTATATCTAATATATATATCTAATGTTTTCATACCTTATCCAAGGTATTGCACAATTTGATGCTTTTCCGCAGCAGAGAGATACTTTTTTCATTCCCTTACTGCTTGGAACCTGTGGCCTGCTTAATAATGTGGAGCATCCTTCTTAAGTAGTTTTCCTTTAATTGGGCTCACCTGACAAACTAATTATCACATGTGTCTGAGATTGATTACACTGATCCAAAGAGCCCGGAGACACAATTCCAACCATGAGTTTGATTAGAAAACAAAATATTTACTGTTTATGACACGTTACTCCAAATTGCATAATAATTTGGAACACGGTGTAATGTTTTACTATACTACCATAAGCCTGCTCCTATAAACAAAATATACACAGTTTTGCTAATAAACTACATAAAAGTTTACATATCCAATACACCATACCTTAGGAAAAGTGAATATTGACATTTTGGATGCAAGATTCTCCGCTGAACACAGGGCCCTGGATTTGGCAAGTTAATGTTACTTTAGCAAAAGTACCTAATGTTAAGTTATTTAAAAGCATATTATGTCATTTGCAAACTTACCTCAAAACTAGTGTCCATTGTAGCAGTACCGTGAAAAGTTATATTTATATATGGAAAAGAAGATGCAGCTATCTTCATTCTGATTGGCCAAAAGTCTCAAGACAGAAGGTTAATTATTTTTTAATTCCTCCAGTGACTGACTGATATGGTGACCCTTTGTTTTTTTTAATAAACAAGGTGTCAGTAATGGTGAAATATCAAAATAAACATTCCTGGAGCACACATACAGTGAGGAGAAATAGAATACAACACAAGGGGAAGGAGCCAAGTGCTAGTGGTTGACTTTCAGATAAGCTTTAAGGCAGCCGATGAAGATGTTGACAGACTTAGAGTATGAATGGTTTGAGGCAGGAAGTTCCCTAGAGCAACCCTGGAAAAAGCCCTGTAACCAAAGACTTGCAGCTTGGACCAGGGGATGATGAGGATGCCTGCTGAGAGTGTTGGTTGATAGGGGAGAAGGTCAGGGGAGTAAGGTGGTGGAGAGCTTTATAGGTCAGTAGAAGGATTTTTTCTCAATGTGGTAGGGGACAGGGAGCCAGTGAAGCTCATGGTGGATAGGGGTGATGTGTTGCCAGGACTTAGAGTAGGTGAGAGTTTGTCTGGCTGCAAAATCTGAACCATTTTAAGGTTATGGAAGATGTATGTAAGTGTCTCATGAGTTATAAACGGAACGTACTGTAATCTAAAAAATATTTCACTGACAGAATATTGTTAAATCTGTAACCGCTAAAGCTATCTAGGTCATATAACTGTCTTCCATCATGTATATATGATTTTTAGGTAAATTTGATTATATTTTACGTTCCTACTGTAGCTCATCTTGGTCTAGGTTACTACTGTACTGTATGTGTAGCTGTATCTGCCTCATTATTATAAAGCATTTACAGTTTAGTAATTTAGCAGATGCTCTCATCCAGGGCGATTTATAAGGGACATTCCCCTGTAGCAAGTCAGGGTAAAGTGTCTTGCTCAAGGCCACAATGGCATTTAGCACAGTCAGGAATTGAATTGGCAACCTTCCGACTACAAGTCTGACTCCCTAACCACTGCGCCATCTGATGCCCCTAGCAGTCCGAATTAGGCTACTTGGGATGTCAATATTAGCAACAAAGTGAAACAGAGTGAAACAGGAGTAAAAGATGTATTTTGGCACTTGTGTAATAACTAAGTCTAGGCACAAGCCTGCCACAGCGTCATGGTGAAGGCTTATGTTAAAGAATACTCGTTTAAAATGTTTGTGGCTAACCACAAACTATTGGCCCCATTTTTTGGCTTTTTTCAATGAAAGCTACTCGCTTGGAGGACAGGCAGTACGTTGATAGGAATCCTGGACATTGTGTTATTTCAGGAAAAGATTAATACAGGGGAAGCCTATTCTACCATGAAATTCAAATGTACTCATTTTCAAATGTGCTGGCACAATATAATTTTATATGACACAAATGGCCATTGCTAACATTAATAATTACTAAATTAAGTAGCTAAGTTATGTTAAAATATAACTTATATTGTAAATGTGAAAAGGCTGTGCCTTAACTTTTCACTAAGCCCTGTCACTCCCAACAATATCATAACAGGTCTATTTGCATGTGTTTAAATCATGACAAGGTTGCTATCGATATTCAGGTGGAGTCTTTATTGTTACAACAACCGACAGATAATTATTGTAAGAGCATAGTTAATATGTGGTTATCTGTTTAGAAAGATGCAGTACAAAGTTTACTTACGTCTTGATTGTTCAGTATGCAGGAATAGATTGCACGCCCCTATTTATAGTGTTGTAGTATTGTACGGGCAAGGCTAATTGTAACATAGTAGCCTTGATGCCAGTTTATTCCTATTAAGTTCAATATCTACTGTAGTGTAAATTGTATCATGGTTTAATGTTCTCTGTTATGGTAAAACCGAAATCAACGGTAAACCGGGTGTTGATATACTTTCTAAGATATCATATATTCCCAGACGTTTAGCCTATCTCCTGTTCTTTTGTGTAATGGTTGAGTCCAATCTGGGGAGAACTCTGGGAAGGCATTTTAGCTCTGGCAGTGGGGGAACAGCTTGCTGTGAGGTTTAAGTTTCTGTTAATTTAATGATCTAATCCTGGAACATTTCAGTTTGTTTACTGTTACAGTCCCCCGCTCTATCTGCCTCCTTTCTGTGTTATCTCTGTTTCTGCAGGTTGGGGGGCAGATGGAGCTGATTTGGCCATTTAGACAACCTGCTGCACCTGTGAGGGGGCGTAGTCTATCGCATATAGTATAAGTTCCTGCTTCCCACTCCTGACCCTCTCTTCTCTCCCCATTTACATTGTTTTTTGTTAGGCACACCTTTCAAAACACTACCCATTTTGCACACATTCATGCAATTTCTCCCCACCCCTGACATTCCTACCTACAAACCTTATAGTTTGTACGTTAGTATTGTGTTTGTAAATGAAATCCTTTGCTATTCCCTGAAGTGAATGTGTGAACTCCCTTGTTGTCATGACCTAGAGCTGGGTTGTGACAGACGTTGTCATCTGGGATATATTAGCTTTACTATTTGGTTAGCATATTGTGTTTTGGTTGTGGTAGTTTCCCAGGCATTTGTGTGGTTTGATGACCCCATTTTGCTTTTTTATATTGGGTGTTATATGTTGACTTTTGTTTTGTGTGTGTTTGATCACTTTTTGATAAAGTTTCCCTCAACTATTTGTTAGGTTCATACATTTTTTGGTTTTCTGCTGTTGAAGAGAAGACCAAGATGTCTCTGTTCTTGTTTTTTCTAGAGACAATTTGTTTTGTTCCTTGCTGAAGCCTCAGATGTAGAAGGTGAGTTGTTTTGTGGACCTTTTGGGCAGATATTCAATCACTGCCCTGAGCTTTTGTTTTCTCCCCTGTTAGGCATAGCTGCTGGTTCCTGTTGTGGAACAAGTTTGTTATTTTTGTGTGGTAATAGCGGTTTTAGCACCGGTGATTAGTGTGGTGTTAGTGGTTTGAGTGCTGGTGATTAGTGTGGTGTTAGTTGTTTTAGTGCTAATGATTAGTGTGGTGTTAGCGGTTTGAGTGCTGGTGATTAGTGTGGTGTTAGTTGTTTTAGTGCTAATGATTAGTGTGGTGTTAGTGGTTTTAGTGCTGTTGATTAGTGTGGTGTTAGTTGTTTTAGTGCTAATGATTAGTGTGGTGTTAGTTGTTTTAGTGCTGGTGATTAGTGTGGTGTTAGTGGTTTGAGTGCTGGTGATTAGTGTGGTGTTAGCGGTTTTAGCACCGGTGATTAGTGTGGTGTTAGTGGTTTTAGTGCTGTTGATTAGTGTGGTGTTAGTTGTTTTAGTGCTAATGATTAGTGTGGTGTTAGTGGTTTGAGTGCTGGTGATTAGTGTGGTGTTAGCGGTTTTAGTGCTGCTGATTAGTGTGGTATTAGCGGTTTGAGTGCTGGTGATTAGTGTGGTGTTAGTTGTTTTAGTGCTGCTGATTAGTGTGTTGTTAGCGGTTTGAGTGCTGCTGATTAGTGTGGTGTTAGCGGTTTTAGTGCTGCTGATTAGTGTGTTGTTAGCGGTTTGAGTGCTGGTGATTAGTGTGGTATTAGCGGTTTTAGCGCTGGTGATATGTGTGGTGTTAGCAGTTTTAGCACTGGTGATTAGTGTTGTTTGAAGTTTTACTTGAAAGTTGGTTCTTGTTCTTCATTTGATGTACTTATTAAAGCAGTTCAAAGTATAGGCTACCATTTTCTTTGTTTTGTTGTAGCATTATAGCATGTATTGACTATTTTTTGTTCATACTGTATACTATCTGAGAAAATGCTCATGAAATTCACATAAGATCAGGTTTTGAAATTAAGAGAACATTAAAATGCTTAGATTAGTGATACTTTTAATGGGCACAGTTGGGTCTATTCTGCTAGCCAATTTGGTTGATGCTGGTATTTTGAAAGTGGGAGTAAGTAAACTGCCACGACCTGGTCCAACAGTTTCAGTTACACTGGGTGTGTCTGGTGCTGGTTTGACATTTGACAAATTAAGTTACTACTTTTGCAATTGGAGAATGATAGATTGAAACAACTGCTGTCAAAGTCCTCTGGTTCTTGAAATGACCCATTTCCATCTAGTTTTGAACATTGCCCACATGGGCAGGGTGATTCCAGTAATACTGTCTGGATGTACGAATTAGAGATACACGGTTTGCGTTTACAGCCGTGGACTCCACGGATAAACCGCAGATCGGGCGGATGACGTGACAAAAAATAATATTTTAATGAAATTTGGGCCGGTGGCAATTGAACTAATTAAATGAAAAAAAATATATATACATTGTTAAATATTGTTACCAGTGGATGGCGGCCGGGTGTTTCTTTGAAAATTGGTCAAAAACATATAGTGCGGATGGATGATGAGTTTTGTGATGTGGTTGCAGATTAAATAATAGCCCATGCGCGCATCTCAAGTACGAAAGTCCTGTCCATAGTAAGAAGGCCAGCAGATCATCCAGTAGTGGTATGAAACCTGATGCATTATCTGGGCCTGTTCCTTGTAATAGTCATATTGTACAACCTCAAGAACCACAGCCAAAAACCTTATTGGCATTGATTATTCACCATATTTCACAGAGTTTTGTGTACCTCGTGGGACATGTGAAAGTGCCTGTCAAAATTCTGTGAAGTACTGGTGCTTCTGAACCATTTGTTTCTTTTTTTGAGTCTGTGCTGACTTTTCTCAGACTGATACTCAAACTAGGGTCCTGATTCAAAGTATAGTGTTGCACTGGGAAGAGGGGTTACCTTGGTTGTTACTAGCTGTTAAAGAGGTATCACAAGAAATCACTGGGTTCAGTTTTAATGATTGTGCATTTGGTCATAGAGTTTGTGGTCTCCTTGTTGTGCTACAAAAGCATTGGAGGATGGCTAAACCTCCCCTGAACTTGTAGTCAAATGTAAATGGATTTAGACCCAGATTGTATATGGCTTGTTGAATGGCTAAAGAAAAGTTAGCATTCTCTCAAGTGAGGATGAAAAAACTGTTTCACCAGTGAGCTAAGTCTTGACACAAGACAGGGGACCAGGGGTCTCATTTATAAATGCGGCGTACGCACAAAAGGAGATGTACCCCGCTCTCTATGCAAGAATTGGGATTAATAAAAAGCAAACATGACGGGAAAATGTGCGGTCCTTTACGGAAACTCTGACCCAGGCGTACGCACAGAAACGGATGAAATGAGAAATGGCAAAACCATTGGCAGATGGATGAAACGCGTGAAACTGTCTGAAACTGCAGACCGTTGTGTAAACGAAATCGAAATACTGCCTCTCATTAATAATATGAAGATTTCACAAAGCCATTCGTACAATGAACAGCCTGCAGTGAAAAAGAAACAAAATAAAACAAGATTGTAACGTAAATGCAAAAGAAGACATATTTGCAAAAATAACTCTCAAATGTTCTGTAATTATATTGGCATGTTATGTAATTCATCCTCATAAATAATACGGTAAACAGAACAAAATCATGTTTAAAAGTGAAGGCGGAGCAGATAGATGATAGGTAGATAGTTAGTCTTTATTGTCCATTGGGGAAAGTTGTTTACAAAGTATAAATGTAATCATAAGCTACATATTCATAGTGTTATTTTATATGCCTTTAGTTCGTTTTATTTTTAAATGTGTTCCATTGTGACGCATGTCTTAACCACTTTGAATGGTGCAAGAAATTCCATTTATTTATTTCCAGAACTTTCCCATTTACAATTAGGTTAATACCATCTGTAGCTTATCACAGTAGTTCCCAACCATCTCCTCTGGGACCCCTAGACAGGCCAAATTTTTGTTTTAACCTTAAAATGGCACACCTGATTCAATTAGTCAAAGGCTTAATGTGTACAATTGAGTCAGTTGTGTCATTTCAGGGTGACAACAAAAACATTGGAAGGATTCGGCGGATAGGCATCTTTTTTGGAAATAATATTGAGAAGAATTTCCTATATCGACATATCGCGATAACAGCTGGTTATGTTCTGAAACAAAAAAACAACCAACAAAGGAGGAGCATTTCATATTGCTTGTAGTTCAGTTTTACCTGAAACTTCTAAACAGAAATATGACGAGGTAAATCAATATTTTTTTACGTATTGTTTTTATTTGTTTATACAGCAGACTATACACTTAAGTCCCTGCAGGTCCTATATATATATTTCAATATATCGTCAGGCATATCGTATTGAAAAAATATCTTATTTTATATCGTGATATCATTTTTTGGCCATATCGCCCAGCCCTACAATGCCCAAACCTGATGCATCAGTCTAGACTGTGCATTTCAAAGTCTGCACTCTCCATAACCGAATCATTGCATTGAGCCTGCTTTTTCATGCTTCTCTTGGGCTGAGAATTTTGGGTCAGGTTGGATGAAGGAGCAAGGCAGGTGGAAAGAATCGGGATGAATCTCCTACACCATTTCACAAACCTATTGAAGGATCTGCTCTCTGACTTGTTCACTGGGATGAGGACAATCTCGAACCACTTGCACCTTTCTGTAGCTAGATTACAACACAAAAGCCAATACAAAACCCAGGTATTGGACTTTTGGCATTTACAGGGTACATTTCTTTGGTTGGATCATCAATCCTGCTTTGTGGACACACTACAGAACATATTTTGGATGCTGGAGTTGTTCTTGCCAGCTGTACAGCACAATGTCATCTATATATGCAGTTACACTGATATACCGAGCCTTGCTGAGTTCAATGAGGTCATCTAATCGAGGGACTGGAGCTCCAACTCTTGTTGCTGTTGTAAAAACAGATGACAACACCCGGGCTGCAGCAGTTTGGGGGAAACTGCTAACTTTGGTCTTTGTCTTCCTTTACTGCCCTAACAACGAGCTGCTGACAGACCGGAACGTCTCTGTCTCCAGCATCCTTTTCAAACTTTTTTTTAGGCGTTTATTGTGATTTTGTTCGGTTTTTGTGCAATATGGCAGTCATTCTCTCCATTTTCCATCTGATATACAGGACATAGTTGTGGATGTATTCTGTCTTGAGTGTCTGGTTGTTCCCAGGTGTCTCTATGAAGATTCAAGGGATCTCTGACGCTCCATGCAAGAGATCAAAAGGGAAATAACCTGTAGATTACTGAGGGACTGCTTGGTATGAGAATAACATTTACGGCAGTCAACGGTCCCAGTCCTTTCCATTTTCAGCCACAAACATCATCAACATGGATTTGAATTTCTGGTTTTACCTTTCCACCAAGCCATTGATCTCCAGAAGGTAAGGAGTTACCATTAATCGCTAAGAAAATGTAAACCGGATGAAGGGACCATGACAAAAAGTTGAAACCTTGATCTGTCCCAAATTCATAGGGTATGGCTAAACTTAAGAACAACTGCAGGATGGCCTTTGACACTTGCTGTAACCTTTCTACATGGATAGCCTCTGGATAGTAAGTAGCAAAGTCACAGATAATTAAAATGAACCTTTCTCCTAACCTTGTCCTCACTAATGGAACTATAATGCCCATTTTTCACTTTCTCTTTCTTTACTCTGCTTGTGCAGCTCACTCACAATATGGCGTCTACTTGAGACACTCCACACGGGGGATCTTCACTCTGTACCTGACTAACATTCTGATACCAGTTTACCACCATCCATTGTGGATTACATTCTTGAATGTGATTCCTGGAATAAAATGGAACTCCCTGATTGTAACGTTACACAACTGGAGACCACAACTGACAAAACCAAACGTTAGTTAGTAGCTAGTTGGCTAACATTGTTAGACATAACAGACCTAATGGGTATATAAGGAGCTTAGTTTAATCAGTCTTTGTGAATATATGAATTTTCATTGAAAAGGGAGCAATCAATTCAGAAAAAAATGTGATACAGCTGTGGCTTGAGTCAAGGAAGCCCTAAGGCTTATCTAACACAAAAACATGTACATCTTTAAATCTTTGTCAACACAACTGTCATGCTCTGACAAGCACATGAGGAGTGTGTGGGGATACATCAATAGATGTGCGTGGGCCGAAGACCTCCTTTGGTGTGTAAGGAAAGTGGAAATTTTGAACGGATTTTTCAAACCTTCCACTTTATTGCCTCATAGCTTTTTCATTGTTCCTGCAACAATATATCATTTTAAAGCTCTGAGTCTATAATTTCAGGAAATATAAGAAAAGCATTTTCCTTTTATGATGTCAAGCCCAAATGTAGCTGGTGTGTCAAAACACTTTAACTACTCTTAAGTGTTGATCTGTCTAGATGTAGAGAAATCCTCAGACCGAATTGAATGGGATTTCCTATGTGCTGTTCTTAACAACAATGGAGTTCAGGACAAATATTGCTTGTAGGTCTGTCACTTCTATACACATTCCCGGGTCAGTGTCTGTACCAGTGACACTCATTTAGATTATTCTACTTTGTGGACATCCTCTTTCCAGGGTGTATCATTGGGTGATTTATTACTCTACAGTAGGTATGTAACATTTTAACTTGTTTACCTTTTAACTTTTAATCCTTCTCCAGTTACAACTGAAATCTCCAGATGGTAGTGTGCCTCCCAATGAATTCAGATTTAAAAGTTGGATAAACAAAAAGTTGTATGTAAAACTTTAAGCACCCCTGTCAATTTCCATGATTTTCAATTAGAAAACATTGGCTGTTTGGATCAGCAATTTAATTTTGATCTTTCAAACAACTGAAGGAAACATTAATATGTCAGTAGTGAAATCAGGTTTATTGGATAAACAGAAAATGTGCAATATGCATCAAAATGAAATTAGACTGGCGCATAAATTTGGGCACCCCAACAGAAATATCACATCAATATTTAGTTGAACCTTTTTTAGCAGAAATAACAGCCTCCAGACGCTTCCTATAGCATGTAATGAGTGTCTGGATTCTGGATGAATGTATTTTACTTTTAGCAAAATATCTCCAGTTCTTTAACAAGATTTCCAGTACCGGTACTGGCCACACAGACCCACAGCATGATGGAACCTCCACCAAATTTTACTGTTGGTAGCAAGAATTTGTCTTGGAACACTGTGTTCTTTTGCCACGATACATAACACCCCTTGTTATGACCGAATAACCCCATCACAGTTTCATCAGTCCACAGCACCTTCTTCCAAAATGAAGCTGGCTTGTCAAAATGTGCGTTTGAACATCCTGTACAGCTTCTCCTTGCGCAAAGTGTGCTGAATTGTTGAAAGATGCACAGTGACACCATCTGCAGCAAGATGAAGTTGCAGGTCTTTGGAGGTGGTCTGTGGGCTGTTTTTGACTGTTCTCACCATCCTTGCCTCTCCGATATTTTACATGGCCTGACACTTCTGGCCTTAACAAGAATTGTACTTGTGTTCTTCTATTTCCTTGCTATTTTCCTCACAGTGGACACTGGCAGCTGAAATCTCTGCTATTACTTTTGTAGCCTTCCCCTAAAACATAATGTTGAACAATCTTTGTTTTCAGGTCATTTGAGAGTTGTTTTGAGGCCCCCATGTTGCCACTCTTCAGAGGACAGTCAAAGAGAACAACAACTTGCAATTGGCCATCATAAATACCTTTGATTGGATGCACCTGTCTATGAAGTTCAAGGCTTAATGAGCTCACCAAACCAATTGTGTGTTCCAATTAATCAGTGCTAGGTAATTAAAGGTATTAAAATCAACAAAATGACAAGGGTGCCCAAATTTATGCATCTGTCTAATTTTGGATTTGATGCACATTGCATATATATTTTTTTAAATAATCCAATGAACCTCATTTCACTACCAAAAGATTACCTTGTCCTTCAGTAATTTGATAGATCAAAATGAAATTTCTGATCCAAACACCCAGTTATTTATAAACGAAAATCATTAAAATTTTCAGGGGTGCCTAAGCTTTTGCATATGACTGTAATATTTATAAGTCTGTCTATGTAGACAGAGGCACACTGCCCATTCATATTGAGGGAGGTCCACCTCCACTATTATTAAGCTACATGCATACACCTCAACAGTCACGCCCCTCTTCCGAGAGAGCTTGGGTTCCAAAAGTAAATTTCCTATTAATTTCTCCAATTGACTTCTGGAAAAATCTGTATTTAAAGAGTTTTAGATCATGCCCCCTATGACGTGAATCATAAGCATACAAAATATAATTTAGATTGAAAAAACGTACCGAAAATCCAAAAAAAGTCAAAGGTACAAGACTGTGTACATACAGTATTTTATTTTCTGAGCTAAGGAACGTCTCATCCCAAAAACCATTGTTGTTCTCTTTCCCGCCTTTACATTACTTTAAATTAACTAACTTTAGCTAACTTCACCTACACTATGTCATCCTTGAAATGTAATCTGCAGCTCCTTAAACGTATTTACAGTTCTCTTAACTATCCATATTTTCTGCTACGACACAGGTGCAGAGTCGGGGAGCCTGCCTGAGTTGGAAACACAGAGCCTCTTTGTGGGCTCAGTAAACATTTCCATGATACCCGCAAGTTTCTCTCCATGACATCATGGATTTCCACCAATCAGAGGCATCACTGTGGGATTGTGGGAATGTTTAGGATTGTGGGTAATGAAGTACTTATCCAAGACATTGCGAATAAAATACATTTATCTCAAAACAAGGTTGGTGCCCCAATGGACATTTGGCGTCCATATGGGCATATACAATAGCTTAGTCATGTCGTAGCTGGTTTTAAGTATACCATCGACGGTTATGATTTCATGGCTTATACTCCAATTGTCAATGGAGAAATTGTATTGTATTCTTACTTCTGGAGTCGGCTGTAGGCGGGACAGTTGAGGTCTAAATGATGAGCAACAGAGATTTTGGCTATTTATTTGCGATACTGAATTTCTGTGAAGCCTGTATCCAATATATTATATAGAGAAAATAAAGAGGAACTCTTGCACAGTTTCAGAGTGCAGTGAGGCCTTCAGTCCTTATATTAAGTGCTATTTTCTGAAAATTATGTTGTATTCATGTCGACTGCTGTATGTAATCAAACAAATACATTTTGAAATATGTTAGCGATTTAGAACATTACAAATTCCTGTTTCTAGCTAATGTTAGAAAATATTAGTATGCCTGTTAACTGTGAATGTTTGTATTGTTACATATGGCCTAGTGTTGCTCAATGTTAGTTGGTTTAGTCTGCTATACAATTATGACATTTACATCAGCAGAGGCTCTTATACAATTAGATACTTATATACCAGCAGACAGTCTTATAAAGAGTGACTTATACAGTAGTAACATATATTTTCATACTTTTTTGCACTGCCTACTTGTGGGAATTTAACATTACAAGGCAGGACCGTCGAGGTGACTGGAATAGACAGATAACCTATCCTCCTCTAACTTGGTTCATAAAATAATATGACCACAAACTATTATCCGATCGGTTGCGCTTCAAGAGGTCAGCCGCTTCAAGATACCCCTGTTGGAGTGAGATCTGTCGCTAATGTTTGAGGGGCAATTTCTCAGCACTTCAATTCCAAGTGTGTCAACATTTGAACCATCATAGCTTTCCAAATGTTCCTTCTATTTCAGTTCAGGCTATACCATTCTAGAGCTCTGTACTTTCATAAAATGTAAAAAGAAAAAATGTCTCTGGTGACATAAGCCCAGATATAGGTGGTGGGTCACATATATCCCTTAGAGCCACCTAGAGTCACAATCATGAAGTTCTACATCTCCCACTATTTTAACCAATCATACATATGGCAACGGTGGATTCCCTTTCCCCAACGACCCAATGCCCTTTTCCGGGTTCCTTGGACATTTAAATCACATTATTTTCCGGGTTCCTTGGACATTTAAATCACATTATTTTCAGCAGCCAAAGGATTGTCTTGTCTTGTTTTGATCACACACACCTGGTTCCTCTTAGTCTCATGAGTACATGTTCAGTTTTTAACAGTTATGCTCAAAAGGTATTTAGTATTTGTGTATGGTATTGTGTTGAGTTTGCTCATTCTTATTTATTAACTTGTGCGCATTGCTTTGCAGAACTTTTTCATGTTTTGTAATGCAAATGTTTTGTTTATGTTCTCTCACTTTAGTTTTGATATCTGTGCATGTTTATTGTTTGTCTCATTTATTCATTAAAGTACCTTTTGTTTTATATGCACAATTTTATGGTTGTAGCTAACGTATATACTCATGTATAAGTCAAGGGCAGTTTCTTTGACCAAAAATGATGAAATATGCTATGACTCGTGGATAAGTCAAGGGTAAAACTTGGGGCAATGAAATTCTGTGAATTGTCAGTTTTTACCTAGCAGCAATCGCTGCACTGTATACTAAAATATGGAAGGTGTATGATCCATCAAACGGTGTAGCGTTCAAATGTAATGCTAAACTCTCTTGCAGCTACACTTTTATTGGCTTCCTTTGCACGTTCAATAACTTTCAATTTATATGCAGCAGTGTAAGAACCTCTTGTTTTCTTTTCAAAAGTCATTTTTAATGTAGTCTTAATAGTCACTCGACAACAAACGAGTCAACAGTCAATCGAGTTCCACTTATCTGGTGTATTCAAATGATAGTCATTAGGCATTAGGTATCAAGTGACATGCCCGCGATTTATATCAGTATGATTTATATTACTGTATATGCTGAGGGACTCAGCAGTGATGCATGTGGCTTGGTATCAATTTCCATCAAGCATCAACGTGCAGCTACCTGTAAGTACACTAGCACTACAGGTAACTCGACATTGCCCTGCATTCAATGTACAAAAAATGTCTCGACTTATACATGAGTATATACGGTAGGTAGCTAGCAGGCTTAGTTTACCACTGGACTGCCCAAGTTAGTCAAAATCCAAATTGGATCTAAATGTGAAATGTCTGGGACATGATTCCAACTGAAGACACGCCCCTTGATTGCTGCTTTTAGTATTCTAGAAGATTTGCCTTCTTTGGACCCCAAACATGCAGATATTATTGTGTTTACATCCTCATAAGCTCACCATAGAATTCATACTTTTGACATTTCTGGATACCTATAAAGCATATTTCAATGTCTTGCAGAGGCAGTCACCTACATAGTGTGGGTGTGAGCGCGTGCATGGTAAACACTGCACAGTCAACACTCTGGAACACTCTGGTCATGTAAGGTCCATGCAGGTTTTAGTGTAGGTATTTGTTTTTTTCATGTTTTCTGTTTTGTTTCCTTGTGGGGTGAGTTGGGTGTACTGTCCATCCAAGCCTAGAAGGAAAAGCTATGTGAAAAAGGGAAAAAAAGAATGTGTATAGCCTGAAGTTCCTTGTATTGTTCCTTTATTGTTTCTGTGTTCCATAAAAAAGAAAAGCAAATAAAAAAAATCAATGATGAAACATTGCATGCCTAACACCAGCTGGTCAACACAGCAGCACCAGCTAACACTCCAGCTGTCTGCCTCTCTCCCTGCCTCTCTTGAAGCTGGATGCCAAGCTGGAATCTAGGCTCCAGTACCTATTCAACAGTCACAGCCCCAAGACCACCGCCAGACCACAGTCTTCTTGCTAACCAAGATTACCACAATGAAAACATTGAGGCATACCTGGGTGCCTGTTGCTTTGGCCCAGAACCTGGAGCCATTAGTCACTGGGCAGGAACAGCAGTCTTACTATACCCTGTTCCTCTGGGAGACCCAAAATCATTCATGGATAAAGTAGGAGAGCCTGGCTTGGCTGGGCCTGTCATGACTCTCAAATGGCCCTCAGCAGTCTCACTGCCCAACAAATAGTAGACCGAGTGGCCATTGGCAAATGTGTCCAGACCCCCAACAATAAGTGAAAGGCAGGAAGTCCAGGGGGACTCTGGAAAGTCCCAGGGAAGTGGTAGTGGGTTTGAAGCTTCTTTGTCCCTCTATGGAGACACCCAGCCAGCCGGACAAGCCAAAGCCTGCCGAACCCATAAGCCCTCTCCAATGGAGGCAGGAGAAATACCCACTGCCCCCAGGCTGCAGGAAAAGCCTATGACAGTCAAAATTGTCAATAAATTCTACCATTAAGTTTTACATCAGATAATAGGTCAATTAAACTGATTACATCATTGGTTGATTGGTACATAGTTATATTTATACACTACTGATCAAAGATTGTTAGAAGAAATGTGCATGTTTTTTATAGCAATGTACCAAGGTGGCATTAAATATATTAAAATATGTCATTACCAATGTCTATCATAGTTGTAATGATAGACAAATGTCTATCATAGTTGGTATTTATTAATCATCACATTCAACAGCAAAACATATTTTCAGCAGCCATTATTTCAGTGTCCAAATGTTGAAATGTTTAGCTCATCCAAAAGTAATCATGTTTTTTTACTAAATCTTTTGATAAAGAACATGTAAATTCCTGGGTGTTCTAAAATCTTTAAACATTAGTGTATAAATATAACTAATATGTACCAATCAACCAATGATATAATTGTTTTAATTTACCTAGTATCTTATGTAAAATTTATGGTAAAAATTAATGAGTTTAGAGACAAATATCAGAATGGGATTCTGGTGTAATATGTGTTGCTTTCAACTATTTTGTCTCATTTATTAAAACATTTTCATATAAACACAGATATTCTTGTACCTACTATACTGAATGTAATTTGGGGCAAATATGAAAAACAATTGCAGACTGCAATCTGAGGTGATTATTGATTTTTCTGATGGAACGTTATACCCATTGATGCTTGCAATTGGGCAATAGCAGCTACAGTATGTCTTTCTCATCAACAAAGAAATGAGTGCCCCTGAAATGTGGTCTGAAATTATAATATATTTTCATTTTTTCTCTGATCTTCCAAAATGCATTTTTTAACGAGGTGGTCATCCACTTATCCCTTTCAATTCAGAACAATATAGAAAGTTGTCAATGCAAAAATCATACATTTTCTAGCTCAATATTAATTTAGAGATGCTTTTATCCAGAGCAAGTTTAAAAAGCAATTAGGGTTAAGTGCCTTTATAGACGGCAGATACAGATATTTCATTTGATGTGGATTTTGCTTTTCGATTGCTGCCTCACAGCATTAACCATGAGGCTATTTACCACCTCATAGCAGTCAGCTATGCATTTACAGTAATAGCAGATCAATAACAAGTAAATATGCACCACAATTTATGGTGAAATCCCACCTTGTATTGTTACTGTAGCACAGTATGTGCAGCTATTAATCAATTCTTTCAAAGGTAATATAGTCATAGCTTTATATGATGGAATATCAAATGTGTATGGGAAGGGTGAACTACTGTACCGGACAGAAAGTGTAGCATCAAAGGCATGGCACATTTCTACATTTGAAATTGCCCATATCAACATTTTGATATAATCAAACTATGTGAAATGAATTTCAAAGAGCACATGAACAACAATCCTAACTCAAGAATCTTACATAAAGATATAGGCTAATTACATTAACCCTCGTAACAACAGTGATGCAAAAACTGTCTACCAGAAAACATTCTGTGGTTGGTCTATAGCATGAAGAATCACATTAGGTTCTGAAAATCTAGTACACATATACACAACTAGACTAAATGCATACCAAACAACTATTCTCCATAATGATTGACAACCTGTATATGACAGTATTAACTTTTTGTTTTACTCATCGTGTTGACTTTTTCTGTTAAAAAAATTGGACATTGTCACATGCCTACTTTTGGATATGTACTGAGAAAAACGTCTCCCAACTCATAGTTTCACGGAGATGTTTAGAAGTATGAGGTCAGTACCGGAGTTTATCTAGTGGTTTAAGCTCCCAACCCGGGACCACATGTGTCCTGGCTCGGCCACTGTCTCTGCCCTTCCTACTGTTCTGTCATTAATGTTAATAATAAAAATAAAAATAACCCCACTCAAAAAAAATCTTTAAAAACTATGAGGTCAGAGTGCAATTCTGAGGTCACAGGGAAAAATAAGCACCTAAAAGCACTTTTTAAGACATTTTACTGGCATAAACTACAATCAACCATTTAGTATAATAAAATAACAACTATATGATAAATGTAAAGACAGTGTTTAATGTAACATGATTTATGGCCAATCTGTGAAGACTCCAAGCCTGAAAAGGGTTTAACATA
The DNA here is from genome assembly GCA_016801145.1 of Umbra pygmaea. Classification (NCBI taxonomy): domain Eukaryota; kingdom Metazoa; phylum Chordata; class Actinopteri; order Esociformes; family Umbridae; genus Umbra; species Umbra pygmaea. The sequence continues at coordinate 46,754 of JACXGM010002228.1, forward strand.
GACTTTGGAGGTATCTATGTTTTCCATCTGAATCTTAATGTGGTCACATGGAAATAAATGTCAAGTAATGATTTATTACTTTGTCAAAGCTCTAAACCGTTATCAACTACAACGAATGTTCAACTGCAGTTTATAGAACATACCCGAGAGATTCCAGTGGCCAGTCAGTCTGGGTTGGCTGTGCACGTCCCGTGCATTACAACACCATAACCAATTATTCAATTTGGATGCAAAGCGACACTGCATACAACCAGGCCGAGAGAAGAGAAGGAGAAAGGGAGAGAGAGGCGGGCGTGATGGGAAAATGAGAGAGAGAGAGAGGGTGTGAGGGAGAGAGAGCTTAGGGAAAGCTGGGAAATGACAATAGATGGGAGCGCGTTAGAGGAAAGGACAGAGGCAGAGATGGACGAGGAGGAGATGAGATGGAGGATGAGATTGAACTGTGGAATGAAAACAATGCATACAGAGCCTGGCAATGGAGGGGCAGAGAGGAGAGCAGGTGGGAAAAAGTATTGTGAGATAAAACGAGAAATGTGGAGAGGTACACATGTATTATCTTAGTTGGTCAAAGAAATGCATTAAGGAGACCCATTATTGCTGCCTCATTAACAATGAATGAACAGTAGGGGGTAATCAGTACATTAAATACATTGGTACCACTTAGTCTGGCTGACCTATAATATAATACATCCCCATCTGTTTATTTAATCCCCCGATGCTAGTCAATAATCCAGCTATATTTGCATAAACATGAGAACTATTGTATATTTAAAGGATCATTTTAGTATTGCAACTTGATGTCAGCTGGTTCCTCGCCCATAGAACAAATCTACAGGCCAAAACAAACTGTAATCTGGGTTAAATTATAATTGACATTGCAATCGTTAAAAAAAATGCAGCCACCACTTGGTTACTGTAAAATGTGATTTGGGCATGTTTAGTATATTTGGTTACTATAGTCAAATTACCTTTATGTAAAATAAAATACATTTTGAGTGTTTTTTGTTATTCATTAAATAATACTTGCCTGTTTTTGTAGACAGTTTCTCAGCAATAGCTTAAGTAAGAGGGCATCAGATGGCTCAGTGGTTAGCGTGTCAGACTTGTAGTCGGAACGCTGCCGGTTTGATCCCAGACTGTGCTAAATGTCATTGTGTCCTTGAGCAAGGCACGTTACCCTAAGTTGCACCAGGGGAATGTCCCTGTATTTACTGTCGCTCTGGATAAGAGTGTCCGCTAAATGAGTAAAATGTAAGTTCAGGGAGGGAACCTGAGTGACGTTGATTCAGTCAGCTGCGAAGATTGAACACACCTATCATCAATCGTATCCTCATTATCAGTTCCACTGCTATATTGGCTAGTGCACGCACCCAGTCTGGAGCATGTGGTTCAGTGCATCTAGAAACTAGAAAACCAGATTGCTGCATTCTTTGTTCATGATTATTGTCGAACGCTATATACCCTGAATTCCTTTCCCACATATTGTCCATGCATGTCGGCATGCAGCTTGATTGTGTCACTTTGTTTCAGCGTTCACCGCAACGTTACTAAAGGTAACTACGAAATCTAGAAGTCTTCTCGATGCTGACGACCCTTTATTATCGTTAGGATGATGATGATTTTGTGTG
>JACXGM010002229.1:0-39428 GCA_016801145.1 Umbra pygmaea
AGTTGAGAGACGCAAGACCCAACACTCTGGATGAGCTTAAGGCCGCTATCGAAGCATCCTGGGCCTCCATCACACCTCAGCAGTGCCACAGGCTGATTGCCTCCATGCCACGCCGCATTGAAGCAGTCATTTCTGCAAAAGGATTCCCGACCAAGTATTGAGTGCATAAGTGAACATAATTATTTGAAGGTTGACTTTTCGTTTTTTTGTATTACAAACACTACTTTTATTGGTCAGAAAAAATATGCTAATTCTTTGAGAATGAACACGTAGATCCAGGTCATCTACAGGCCTCTTTGTGTTCTACTATTTTGATTGCTGATTATTATAGATGATAAGTGGCCACGTGTTCAATTTTGTGCCGATAGGGCATTTTTCTTGCAGTGACTAGTTTACAAAAGCATATTGAAAATATGTAAAACCCTTTCAGATGGGACCATTATTCCCTACACCCAGGGCATAAGAACGAGTTTGATATATATTTCACAGATTGTTTTTATTATTGGGGGGACATGTCCCCCCCTTCCTACACTCTTGCCCTACACAATGTGAAATTCTACCAATTAAGAAATTATTATGAGTATTTAAAGTACATTGACATTGGAACTAATTCATGCATATTTCCTACTTCAAAATCTAATATTCCATTAGTAATTGTAGTTATCAGATGTTATCTGAATTAACTATGTCATACAGCCAATTAGATACACTTAATACTGTTTGGACCCCAGAACTGCCTTCATTCTTCATAGCATAGATTCAACAAGGTGCTGGAAACATTCTGCAGATATTTTGGTCCATATTGACACAATTGCATCACACAGTTGCTGTAGATTTGTTGGCTGCACGTCCATGATGCAAATCTCCCGTTTCACCACATCCCATATGTGCTCATTTGGATTGAGATCTGGTGACTGGAGGTCATTTGAGTACAGTGAACTCATTGTCATGTTTAAGAAACCACTTTAAGATATGAGCTTTGGTCATAAAGGGATGGACGTGGTCAGTAGGGTGAGTATGCCAGGAAAACATCAGAGGTGCTCTTCTGCATAACTTAGTTGTAAGGAGTGGTTATTTGAGTTACTGTTACCTTTCATTTGCAACTGACAGTGTTAAACGGTTATGGTAGCAAGTACAAAATGTACAGGGTGTGTAAATGAATCTATGTTAAAATAGGCCTATACAACAAATGCATGAGTACTGTAGGAGTAAATCATAAATGTACTGTCTCTACAGTGAAAGGGGATACATTGATGATGGTCCGTATCAAACAGACCATACATTAAAATAACTGTCACAAACAAACGCAACACTATACATAAAGTCTGTGGAACTGTAAGCGCACAACTTCGATGTATCGCACTGCAAGGGCACATACGGCTCAAGAAGCTGACATAGACACTTCACTCCCTCCCTGTAGTGTAACTATCGGTACGCAGGGTATGCGGTTGCTTATGGGCCAGGACCAAGCCGGGGCCCCCTAGCGCATTAGGCAGTAAAGGGCCCGCCTTGATAATCCTGCATAAGGGCCGGGTGTTGGCTCGTTACGACGCTGCTCCCTCTGCTGAGAATCAATATATTTCATATAGATTCTCATCAGGAAAAAGCCAATTGCGTCTCCCAGCAGGGCAGCTGACCGGGGGGGACAACTGGGAATGTTGTCCCGGGCCCAATCCGGAGGGGGGCCCCAAATTTTGATTTTGCACAATTATTTTTTTAGTAGCGGGGGGCCCTAAATGTGGAGTTTTGTCCCGGGCCCACAGATTCCTGTCAGCAGCACTGTTCCCAGAATGGTGACCCATTTTTCAATCAAGAATTGAATAGTCAGTAGGCGGTGAAGACAGGGTAGCAGGAGCGCGTCAAGGTATTCAATACTATTATGTTACCAACGGTGCTCTTGGAGGGGAGGTAAATTGGATAGAAAAAAGAACAATCATGCCAAGTAGGCACAAAGATTCAGAACCAAGTCACTCAGGCTGGATTTTTGTAATTATAAAAAACCTTTATTCCGACGCGTTTCGGCTTGCGCCTTCTTCAGGGTATCATTCAGGATTAGGGAGCTATCTTCAGGTTTAACCGAGGTATATACAGTCAATGGGTTTAACCCTGGGTTTTCAGTATCACCTGTCACCTGTTGCCATATAGACAGTATCTAAAAGCCTGTTACTGGGTTACATCGCCATGGTAATTTATGCTGTGAACCCAGGTTATGGTCAAAATAAGAGATTAACCCGAAAAATAGCATAGCCTACTGACCAATCAATTCTCGATTGAAAAATATGTAAATATTCTGGGAGTCGCCATTGGTTTTCTTTGATAAGTTAGCTATCTAGTTTCTCAGACGAGGCATTAGGCCACAATGTTGCCAATGCGACCATAGATATCCATAATAAAGGCTAGATTTCTCGTCAACGCTGCTGGCCAATAGAGGTCGACGGCCGCACCTGGCGGCCATCTTGCCACAGGTAGCTCGCTTACTTATAACATTGTGTTAATTGTGCATGTACTTTCAAATAACCATAAATTGCTGAATTTTCTACCTATTTTCAAACGGTTTAGTTTGTTAAAAATGTCAGAGATGTAGTTATGACCCTGCATACTTTTTGAATATATTGCATATTATTTATAAAGCATCCAGAACTATTACCACGTTAACAACATTTGTTAGAAACTAAACCGTTTGTAAATCTGTCAAGATTTCAGCGAGATTATAGTATTCGTGATCACTCAGTCACCTTACATCAGGTACCATAGAGGCCACCAGAAAGCTTGCCTGTGACAAGATGGCCACCGGTGATTATGTTAGAGACTCCACCGTAAGACATCTAGCCTTTATTATGGATATCTATGGCTGGAATCACACCAGGTCCGGCAAACTGGTTGCATTGTGGCGGAAGTCCATTCATTTCAATAGTTAGCAATGCGCACCGCTGCGGCAAATCTACCGGAACCGGCAAAATGTGGATGCGGTGCGACGGGTGTGTCGCAAGAGTTGAAATAATCCAACTTTTGCGGTGCTTTGCCGTACGGTGCCAGAACCTGAAGTTGATTTACCTTTAAGAAAGAGCTAACATGTCGCTTTCATCTATGGGTGTGTGAGATTGCAAGACAAGCTTTGACAGCTCAGTAGATAGTTTTCGTATCATCAATTAATACTAAAGTGAAAACAGCTCCTGTCAGTTGCCTTGCTGGAGATGGACAGTTGTATGCAATGTTGCCAACCATCTCGTAGATGCGGAAGATTGATTACGATGTTGATTGCAGTGTACAAGTGTGTCTGCATTACGATGCCGTACGGGGATTTTTTGCCGTGTCTCGTGTGAATCCAGCTTATGAGTGCGACCAGTGCGATACATCGGAGAGGTGCGCCAACAGTTCCCCAGACTATGCATAAATTTGCGTCTGTTTGTGACAGGTAGTTTCTGTGATACGGAACCAACAAATATATCCCCTTTCACTGTAGAGACAGTACATACATTATACTATTTACTCCCACAGTACTTTTGTTGAACAACCCGGTATTTTAACACTGATTATTGACACATACCCTGTAAATTATTTTCCTCACACGTTTAAGTTTAATGTAATACACAGTTGTAATTACAGTTTGCTTAACTGACGCATATAAATACACAGGTAGATTATTTTTGCAAGATTTCCTTCCTGCTTTACGTCTGGATTATATTTGTACAATCTTCGTATGTCTCTAAAATTATTGTTTACTCTTGAGTGAAATATGCGTCACTCATAGACTTGTCCATGTCTGCGATTGGTCATATGCTGCACACACTGCCACTTTTATGTGAACGCGCTCATTGCTAGATTGGGAAATCCTGGGTTGATTTAACGAGCACCATCGTGACACGTATCTAGATCGCAGTTGTTAGGTTTAGTGAAGCCATCTAAAAAAAAAATCCAGGGCATGTTGAACTTGCTTCCTTGTAATATGCCTCTGGTATCCAGGAGCGTAGCATTATATTCTGAGCCCCTCCCCTCTTTATTCCAGCATTTGGGGGGCCCTCCACTTGTTAGGGCCCTATATACTTAGTATTCTTATTCCCACCAGTCCTACGCCCCTGCTGGTAGAGTTAGGTTTCCTGCCTTGCTCAGGGACAGAACAACATATTTGTCACTACCAACCAGCACGGGGGATTCATAATCTAGCAAACATTCGGTTACTAGTCAGATGCTCTAATCACTGTCGTCACCCCAAAGCTGTTTTCTGTGTGGTCTGCCCTCAGACACAGTCCATCCATTTACCCTTGGTTGCACTGATAGAAAGGCTGTAGGATGTAAACAACCGCCCCTATATGTGCTGTGCACAATGCAATAACTATGATTGCTAGGTCCCATATCATTCCATTCGATTGGCATTGCATCATGTGTATGTTGGTATCGAATGAATAAACCAATTGTATTGATTATATAGTTGAATGACTGACATTAGTAAACGGATAAGGATGCATTTACTATTAAATATAAATTTACGAAGGGGCCGTCTCTCATTTCATACTTAAAGATGTTTTTAATTATGCATGATTCTCAAGAGGTTGCATAGGCTTACTTATATTAACTCACTCTTTACTGCAGATGCCATCTATTTACTATTTACTTACTAGCCTTGGGTGACTTTTCATCATAATGTAAATACAAATATCAGGCATGCTTTTTTGTAGGCCTTCATAATTTTCTAAGATGCAGGACAGGTGCAGCAGATGGAGTCTGTCTCATTACAGGATTAGAGGATAACTCATTTAACAGTCTGCAGCTGAGGTCGGCATCCGATTAGTAGAGCCTCGGTCGCGGCTTGAAAGAACAGGAGGAGGCATCAAGGCAGAGCGACGCTCACTGTAGCGCTGTGCTGTTACTGAGGCGCGTGCTGTGTAGCGCACCCTCATTTTGGGCCTGTGTCACATGACCATTGCTGCAGCTTACCTCCTGGAGTCGTCCCTCCTGCCCTGTTAGGAGACAGATACAGGATACTGTTGTGTGGTGGAAGCGGTGCTGCGCCGGTTTGTCTAGCCTGACATGTTAATTACATGGTGGTATTTGTACCTTGCAGCTCAGAGCATCATCAGAAAAAGCAAGTATTTATTTGTTGTAAATGATGTTCATACCAACGGTCGTTCAGTTTGACCTGTTCTGCACATTGTTCATGTTTGGCGTTTGGCAGGCTGTTGATTGAATGGTTGTGCGTGGGAGAAACGTATTGGTAGTGGCGTAAGTCTCTCGAGACTAAGCCTGGGATCAAATGTGTAATTGTTAATGTGTACCATCCAGATCTATGCAATGCTGTCTTAAAGGCACAAAGGCTCCTACATCCTGATGCATTTATTATTAGGTGAAACCGAGCAGGGTCAGCCAACGTCATGCTCCTGCCTCTCCTCTGTAAGGGGCTGGATGTTACATCTTCTGGGACAAGTGAAGGATGTTGTCATGACCTGGTGCCTTCTGTCTTTCTCTGACCCTCCATTTTACTCCCCCTCTGTGCGTTGTGCCCCCCTCCAGCGTTCAACATGGCCTCTATTCTCCAGAAGCTGATGACCCCCCTCTGGAGTGGGGCCCCTGAGCCCCCCAGGAACAAGGTTACCGTGGTGGGAGTGGGCCAGGTGGGCATGGCCTGTGCAGTGAGCGTCCTACTCAGGGTAAGACCTGTTGTTTACGCTAGCGGACGTGTCAGATTATCACGCGCCTCACTGTGTCCCAGTAGTGTTTCCGTCTTGCTGTGTCTGGACCAGAGGATTACGCTCCGTCCAGCCATCGTCAATTAGCGTCACACCTTAACCTTGTGATGTAGTGTTTTACTGTAGTGCTCTCTCATCTCCTGTTTCTAATCGCTGTCTGTCACTCAATCACACCCCCCTCTCGTCTTTTCATCTCTCTCTTTCTCTAATACATATTTTTCTGTCTCTCGGCCTTTGCAGGAGCTGGCTGATGAGCTGGCCCTGGTGGACGTTGTGGAGGACAAGCTGAAGGGAGAGATGATGGACCTGCTGCACGGTAGCCTCTTCCTCAAGACACCTAAGATAGTTGCCAGCAAAGGTGAGTCTGTGGCAATGGGACGCTAGGGAAACAGGAAACCTGAGAGCCAAGATGGTGGCCCTGTGTGTATGGTGTGAAAGGTCTATCTGATGTCCAGTACTTTTGCTGTCTGAGGGCCGCAATGGAAAAGATAGTGTAATTTATCATGCTGTCTTTTGAAATGTGTAAATGTGTTTATATTTTAAATAAATGAAACCAAAACTAATCTGACTACTCTCTGGCATGTCTTACGTGGTCAGACTACGCCGTGACGGCTAACTCTCGCATTGTTGTGGTAACGGCGGGTGTACGCCAGCAAGAAGGAGAGAGCAGGTTGAACCTGGTCCAAAGGAATGTCAACATCTTCAAACACATCATCCCTCAGATCGTCAAACACTCTCCAAAATGCATCATCATTGTGGTGTCCAACCCAGGTACACACACACACACACACACACACACACACACACACACACACACACACACACACACACACACACGCAGAAAAGCCCTGACCAGTGTATTTAAGCCCTGGCTTCTCTGCTGTACTGTAGTTGACGTGCTGACCTACGTGACCTGGAAGTTGAGCGGCCTGCCCAAGCACCGCATCATTGGGAGTGGCACCAACCTGGACTCCGCCCGCTTCCGGTACCTGATGGCCGACAAACTGGGCATCCATACCAGCAGCTTCAACGGCTGGATCCTGGGGGAACACGGAGATACCAGCGGTGAGTGTCCGGTTGGGGGCGGACTGTGTGTACGTGTGTCCCTTCATACTGGATAATAAGGACAAGTCAAATAGTCCACTTTGTCAGTACGTGTGTTTTTATACTATTCACATTCTGTATGCTATGGAATACCACTGTTTGGGCACAGATCTGGTAATCTGGGCTCAGGAGTTAACAGGTAACAAGGTTAATCTGTGTGTGATCCAGTCCCGGTCTGGAGCGGTACCAATGTAGCAGGAGTTAACCTTCAGACTCTGAACCCCAACATTGGGACGGATGCTGACCTGGACAACTGGAAGGACACGCACAAGCAGGTTGTTGACAGGTAAGGTGAAAGACAAACTGTCAGTAAAAATTACATTTTTTTCCCCCTGAGGAAACTATTTGTGTAGGCTTAGCTAAAGAGAAACATCACTGCCAGGTTTTATTTTGGCAATTTATTGCAAATTTTAAATAAAAATAATTAAAAAAATACATTTATTTAATACAAAATATTAAGAAAATATATAGTGTTGTCAGACCTCAGATTATGCAAATAAATTAATACTGATGTTGGGTGAGTTAATGCCACTGCTGGCACAAAAATTCAAGCACCTCAGCTTTGATTGATGGCTTGTGACCATCAATCTTTTTGATTTAAGAAACTATTTTCCAGAGCTGTATTTTGTTGTATATCTTTGTAATACTCATACCTGGAATTAAGCTTTCTGAATACTGGTATCTGGCTGCATTTCACTCCACAAAGTGTTCCTTATTAACCTTGGGCTTTGAAGGAGAAAACCTTCAGTTGCCGGCCCGTTTTCCCAAACTCACGGGTGCTGGCTGAGATGTAACTGTAGCTGTGTGGTTTTCAGTGCCTATGAAGTGATCAAACTGAAGGGTTACACAAACTGGGCCATAGGGCTGAGTGTAGCGGACCTGACTGAGAGTCTCATCAGAAATATGAATAGAATCCACCCTGTCTCCACCATGGTCAAGGTGAGAAGGACACGCACTAAACACACTACATACATACACGAATGCACACACACTTGTACAATAACAGTTACTGCACACGCATACATTGACTAGATTACAGTGATATATTATATTCTACAAACAAATCTGTATTCACAGTAACAGTGTTGTAACTGTCCAAACTCACTGTACAACAAAATATGCAAGAACACAATTGATGCACGAAAATCCTGTGACTGATTGCGATAACAGGGCATGTACGGCATCGAGGATGAGGTGTACCTGAGTCTGCCATGCGTCCTAAACTCTGGGGGAGTGGCCAGCGTCGTCAACATGACCCTGACTGACGACGAGATTGGCCAATTAAAACAGAGCGCTGACACACTGTGGGAAATTCAGAAGGATCTAACGGATGTGTAACTCAAACCAACAGCAGAGGGCGCTACACTCCTCTCATCCATGCAAAGCGCGTCACAATAGTATCTATTTTTACCGGAATTGTACTTTTTTTGTACACTAATTGCAAACAATAGCTGTTGGTGTACCAGTCAACTCCTTTCAAATCAGTGAACAAGTGCACAATTCTGGAAGATCTAGATCATTGGGATGGGACTGCTCAACTTAGAAATATGCTTTTAACCATGGTGTACTACAATTCTCTGAATGCATTTTTATCAATGTGTTTGCTCCATTTGCTAATCAAAACCAGAACTTGACAAACGCTAACACTCTTTTCATTACATGTTTACAATGATGCTTATCTTCTCAGTCCCCTTAAACTGGCTTCTGATGGGTTGGTCAGTTGGTCATGACCATTATTAGATTTGCAGAGTTATAAAAAGTACAAAGCAAAAGTACTCCGCTGGGTTTATCTGTTTTGGGAAAAACTAAATGCCCAGGTAATGGAAGTTACAAACTTAACTAGTTACCATAATTAATCATGTTATTATTTTTTCATTGATCATTGGATATGTATGAACTCAGTTTACCTAGTCAGTTTTGTCTGAATTCATAACTTCCTAGACTTACTTTTTACAACTCTGCATGGTTGGAAACTCACCTGCTTTCTGTAGAAGATTCAACTGTATGTACTGTAGGTCCATGCAATTCACTGTATATACAAATTATGTTGGCTATACTCTGGTCTTTTAAACCTTGTTAAAATAAAGGGAACTATAACCTGTAAGACATGTTTAATGTGTAAATAAAGCAATATTTATTGAGTCTGGAATTAATGAGTTGTAAAATTCTTTAAATGACTGAAACCATTTTGTCATTATTTATTGGGCTGCAAACAAAATTCAAATTGAATTATGTGAAACTTAAAACTGAAAATAATAATATACATACAAACACACTAATCAAAACATTATAACCACCTGCCTAATATTGTGTAGGTCCCCATATGCAACAAAATGTGATGCACTCTGCTCTGACACCTATCAGAACCAGCATTAACTTTTTCAGCAATTTGAGCTACAGTAGCTCATCTGTTGGATCCGACCACACAGGCCAGCCTTGGCCACCCCTGACACCGAATATGCTTCCTTGGACCCCATTTGTTAGGTCCAGACCATAGATATCCATAATAAAGTCTAGATTTCTCGTCCGCGCTGCTGGCCAATGGAGGTCGACGTCCGCACGTAGCGGCCATCTTGCCACAGGCAGCTCGCTTACTCATAACATTGTGTTAATGGTGCATGTACTTTCAAATAACCATAACTTGCTCAATTTTCTACCAATTTTCAAAAGGTTTGGTTTGTTAAAAATGTCAGATGTAGTTATGACACTGCATACTTTTTGAAAAAATTGCATATTATTTATAAAGCATCCAGAATTACAGCCACATTAATAACATTTGTAAGAAACCAAATCGTTTGTAAATCCGTCAAAATTTCAGCGAGATAAGAGTATTTGTGACCTTACACCAGGTACCATAGAGCCCACCAAGCTTGCCTGTGACAAGATGGCCACCGGTGATGATGTTAGAGACTCCGCCGTAAGACATCTAGCCTTTTTTATGGATATCTATGGTCCTGACCAGCACTGCAGACCAGGAACAAACACCCCACTCTGACCCAGTCGTCTAGCCATCACGTTTTGGCCCTTGTCAAAGTCACTCAAATCCCAACGCTTGCCATTTCCCTGCTTCTTCATTTTGTCCTCAAAGTTGATGTGTTGATACATTGATTCAGTAGGGTAAAAAGAATCGGTCGGCTCAACTACATGCGTTTGGATTAACCATGACCGCCCTTCACCATCCCGCATCTGTCGACGGGGAGTGGCGGAGCTGCCGATGTTTAAGTGGGAACAACCCTTCAGTTAACAACATCTCAATTATCTAATAGTACAAACTATGGTTCCTCAATATAAATGTTACATATTACAATGTAGGATATGTGTTACAGCACTACTTTTATTGCCCCCTCAAGAATTGCTCGAGATAATTTAATGGAAATTTCACCACTGATTTGCCCCAGAAACATAATGATTTTGACGCGGAAGAAAAGTTTGGGTTTGAGAAAGGGCACATGAGTGATTTGTCTTCACTTTCTACTTAATTCTTATTTATATTATGTGAGAATTAATATTGAATACAATGTAATTATGCATTTTTGAGAAAAGTGGAGGATTTATTGTTTTCACAAGTTGGGTGCTTTTTCATATCTGCAGACCATAAAATAAATCACTTGTTTGCATTTCTGTTTTCTGAGAAACAAACCTTTTAAAAAAAAACACTTTATTTCATGTATTTACAAAAGATACATTGAGTACAACATCTCGGACAACAACTCATTTAATATATTAAATAGAAAACTACTGTTGCAGCGGCTGCTGCAAAACCCTTTTGTAGCATTGTACAAGCAGGCCCAGTGCCCTGGATAGACAGAGGTTTCAGAACGAGGACCAATGTACCCATTTTGGATGCATTGTTTGTACACTATGATTTATCTACACTAGATTGTCATTTTGACAATCCATTGCAAATGCAGATGCAAAAAACCTTCTAGACACTTTAGATAGAAAGAGTAAACAGAACTGACAATTTATATATTTGCCAGACAATTCTCTGTTAAACAATCCAATGTTCTGTAATGCTACATCCTCCTGAACAGACCACATGTATAACAAAAGCTGTGCTCTAAACAGCTGTATGAAACTCCCCGAAATCTTCACCATGGTAACCAAACCATACCATTCTGCATAAGTGCATCACAGGCAACATTCTAGAAAGGCTGCTGTAACAGCTTCCATTGAAACAATGTCCTTTCAAGCCATTGCTTATCATCAGTCAATAAAGAATGGTTAGCGAAACAAAGGCCACTTACCCATTGGGTAGGAAATAATATAGTCCCATAGTAACAGTATAGATCGATGGCAACCATGTTACAAGGCAGTTTCCCTATTGTCTGAGGAAAAGTTATGATGCTCGTCATATTCATACACCTGCCCAAAGGAACATTACTTTTAGATGGTAAGAAAATCTTTTCATTTACAAGCTTTACATTGAACAGCTTTACCATGGGAGTTTTAACAAGTAACTGAGCACTTGGGGAAATTAAGTCAGAATTATAAACTATTAGAAATATGGTAAAGCAATTTTACATCTTCCGATCCAAACCATGTTGACTGTTATACCATGTTGTTGCTTTCGCCGACTTTGTCCACCAACTGAAGAAGAAAAAAACATTTGATCAATTCAGGTGTAGTTTCCAGGAAACGCATTTAATCTAGTCCTGGACTAAAAATAAAGAGAATATGTTGAAATTAAAACTAGTCCAGTCTTTATTTGTGCCCATAAAATATAAAACCAGGTGGTCTGAACTTAAAAGATTGAATAATTTCACCAAAAAGGATGATCAGGCAAATTCAATGGAGAATTGCCACCGCCATTTTTAAGCTAGGACTGGGGTTTAAAATTTAAGATTTTAATCACAGAAATATTTGAGTAGTAAGATATGAATAGCAAAAACAAATGAGCACATTATAAAAAGTTGAGGAAACGATAAAAAATAAAAAAAATTAAATGTGCCTCTAATTTGTCTTAAACTGTTGCAAGAAACAAAGTAAAGAGATTCAATTCAATGATGATTGTCACATTAAACAGGACAAAAACATACCCCACTGATCCCTGGAAGATTCAGTATGGAGCCAAGCACAGGTACTCTCCTGATGAAACCCACTGCCACTGGGAAGAAGCCCCTGTAAGAGAAGTGAGGACAGGTTAGGTTTGGGACTACAGATGGAAATTAGCATCTATGCTATAATCTAGCTCATTTACAGTCTGTACAGAAGTGTAAGATTGTTGATTAATGTGCACTGTCCCAAGTAAATAAATAAACAAACAATATCCAATGCATTATTTTTTATTAACTTTTTCTACCCTCACCTACTTCACAAAATGTTTGAGGAATCAATTAGGGCATCTGAAGTTAAAAGCCTTGGACAAGCTCATTACAAATGCTAGAGAGCTACTATGACGCTTTAAATGAAGGCTAATTAACCAAATGTCTTTAATTTAACCTAAATTGAGGTAGCCTATGTTCAAAACACTTTGAAAACAACTTCTCTTTTTTGGACAGTTGGCATCAGGAATAGATCCAAGGTAATATTATTCTTGTGAGTTAAGTTTAGAAAGTGGTATTGGGCCACAATCTGAAAGTGGCAAAAAACCTAGCAAGGAATACTTCTGGTAGATGCACACCGGTAGGGGCATCGTATGTCTCAGTGATTAGGGAGTCAGACTTATAGCCGAAAGGTTACCGTTTCAATTCTCGACTGTACCAAATGTCTCTCTGTTCTTAAGCAAGGCACTTCACCCTAAGGGGATGTCCCTGTACTTACTGTAAGTTGCTCTGGATAAGAGTGTCTTCTAAATGACTAAAAAATAAAATGTGTCGCAACGGTCTGAGAAAATATTTAAGTTTGTGCTCTCATCCATGTTTTTTCTTTACTCAGGTTGAATTTGACCTAATGTAGGTTGTTGTAAGACCTGATAAGGTCACTATCAAAAATATGCAAAAGTTCCAAACATCATAGAAAGAACCACTACTTTTTTTTCCGGGCATTATACTGTACATTCCCGAGAGTAAGGTAGTTTGTTCTCTCAACACCACCGCAGAAGTTTCAACTCAGTGACGTGTGGGTTTTTGTGCAACAACTACCAGTTTCAAGTCCTGCCACAACATCTCAATGGGGTTCAGTTCTGGACTTTGAATAGGCCATTGTAAAACAAAAAATGTTTGTTATTCTAATGTACACTTGCTTGTGTTTTTCAGATCTTTGTATTGAGGCATCTACTTCAGGTTCAGCTCAGGCAGATGACCTGATATTCTCCTGTAGAACCCTCTGATACAAATCAGAATTCATGGTTGATTCAATGATAGCAAGTCTTCCAGGTCACAAGGCAGCAAAGCATATCCGTACCATGACGCTACCCTGAGCCTGAGGTTCTCAATTTGGAATGCAAGGTTGTTCCCCCTAGACATAACAGAGCCCACGTTGCCCATCAAGTCCCACATTTGACAATCCTCAGATGGCTCAAGGGTTAGGGATTCAGACTTGTAGTCAGATGGTTGCCGATTCCATTCCAGATGGTGCCAAATGTCATTGGGCAAGGCACTTAACCATATGTTGCTCCAGGGGGATGTTCCTGTACTAACGAAGTCATTCTGGATAAGAGTGACTACAAAATGACTCAAATGTAAATGTATTTAAGCCCATAGACTTTCTGGTTAGGGATTCGTATGTGCTGTCCTTAGCTTAGGGGAAAGAGGCCCGCAGATCACTAGATGTTTTCTACGGTTCTGACGTCCGAGGTGATTAACTCCTTGCTCATGATTTAGGCAGGATGGCCGTAGGGGTCTGCGGGGGGTCCGCGTGGCAGTGGCCTGCAACTGCCTTGCAGGACAAACTACATCATGATAGTCAGTGGTTCGAGCCTGACTATGTCTTCTCCGACTTTGGACCTACTGCACGAAGCAGCGCAAATTACCACAGCGCCTTTTTTGTGTAAACTTTTTCCAGATTTTCCTCCCTTCTCAATTCCCGTTTTTTAACCAACTGTAATTTGAGACCGACTGACCTGAATAAGAGAAAAAAACCATAAATCTCCAGCACTACTCCAACGATGGGCCAGCCAATCAGAACCACAATCACTCCTCCCAGGAAGAAACCGGTGGCTTTAATTTTGTGTCGCTGGAAGAAGAATTTGAAAGTACGCTCCAAGCCGATAACAAAGGCTAGACCTGCTACAAACAATATCTGAAACACAAACAAGGGACATAAATGTTACAGGACTTCTGGAATATCATGATAACTGTAAATGATGGCATCCAAATTCACACAGTTCAGTTTTTTTTCTTCTTTACTTCATCACTAGAATGTAGTTACATAGTTTTTAATGAAAGTCTCAGTAAAAAAAAGCAGAATGTCATTGTCATTTAACTTTATGGTAACTACTCAAGGCCACATAGCAATAACTCCAGCATGTCACTGTAGTCTGATAAGAAACACTGATATTAGCTTAGGGGGTAGCCCATACAATACAACGGAGTGTCAAAGGCAGAAAAAAAACTAAACTAAATCTAAATGTGTTCCTTAGTTTCTTGTAATTAATCCGGTTTTATTGGTATTAACCATGTCAACATACACTCACTGGCCACTTCAGTAGGTACCCCTTGCAAGTACCAGGTTAGACCCCATTTTGCCTTCAGAACTGCCTTCATTCATCATGGCACAGATTCAAGAAAGTTCCAGAAACATTCCTCAAATAATTTGGTCCATCATGAGTTTGGTCCGCAGTTGCTGCTGATTTGTCGGCTGCACATCCATGATCTCCCGTTCCACCACATCCCAAAGGTGCTCGACTGAGGTCTGGCAACTGTGGAGGCCATTTGAGTACAGTGAACTCATTGTCATGTTCAAAAAACAGTTTGGGATTTGAGCTTTGTGACATTATCCAGCGTTATCCTGTTGGAAGTAGCTACTAGAAGATGGGTACACTGTGGTCATAAAGGGATGGACATGGTCAGCAACAATTCTCAGGTAGGCTGTGGCATTTAAATTATGCTCAACTTGTACTAAAGGGGCCCAAAGTGCCCAAAGTGTGCCAACAAAATATCCTTAACAATATTACACCGCCACCAGGCTGAACCTTTGATACAAGGCAGGATGGATTCATGCTTTCATGTTGTTTATGCCAAATTCTAACCCCAAAAATCCAGACTCAGACCAGGCAAAGTTTTTTTCCAATCTTCTATAATCCAATTGTGGTGGGCCCGTGCAAATTGTAGCCTCGGTCTCTTATTCTTAGCTGACAGTAGTGGCACCCAGTGGGATCTTCTGCTGCTGTAGAACATCTGCTTCAAGGTTTAACGTGTTGTGCGTTCAGATATGCTCTTCCGCACATTTGAATGTTACAAGAGGTTATTTGAGTTTGCCTTTCTATCAGTTCAAACCAGCCTGGCTGTTCGTCTAAACTCTGCCATCAATCAAAAAAGGATTTTCACCCAGAGAACTGCTGCTCACTTGTCAATTTCTCTTTCTCAGACCATTCTCTGTAAAACCTAGAGATGGTTGTGCTGAATAATCCCAGTAGATCAGCACTTTCTGAAGTACTCAAACCAGCCCATCTGGCAAGTTTAACATCTGCCATGTTCAAAGTAATTTAAATCACCTTTATTTCCCATTCTGATGCTTGGTTTGAACTTCAGCAGATCGTCTTGACAATGTATACATGCCTAAATGCATTTACTTGCTGCCACGTGATTGGTAGATTATATAATTGCCTTAAGTAGTAGTTGAACAGGTGTACCTAATGAAGTGTCCGGTGAATATATGTACGGCACAACTGATAAAAAGGGTCCTATCTGTAACTTACATTTCCAATGGCAAGAAGAGCTTTGTCAAAAAACAGGATCATCCCGAAGAAAAGGAAGAACACGCCGAAACCTGTCAACCCCATCCCGATCTCTGGTTTTGGAGGAAACGACCGTTCAATACATTTACATTTGAGTATTTAGCAGGAGCTCTGATCCAGTACACACGTCCATCCACTCGTCTATCATTCTAGCTATAACTATACATTTGGCACTCATTCTGCATTTTAGTGAAGTCTTAAATAAAAATACGTTGCCTGTTTTGTGATTATTCTAGTTAGTTGATATGATATAACCGGGACACGAAATATAATGAAATACACAGGGCGATAGGCCCAACAACTGGTCCCATTCATTCAATCATGACTAGCGGCTAGCCATATCGGCTAGCTAGCAGTTACTCACAGGTAATATACAAAACAGATGAAAACATGTAATGAATTAACACAATGGTCTTACTCTGTGAATCCGTTAAAGAAATCATTTTTGGCGCAGTGTAGCAATTGGCAAATCACTTGTGCTCATTCAATACTGGTTAGACAGCTAGCCAGCAGGATATGTGGTCAGTGTGTTGATAATAGAAGCTGGGGCCACGTCTCCTTCCGGAATCACGCGAGAACACAAAGTTAGATTACGTTAGCGGATGTCAGTAATCCACAGTGCTTATTAGAGATTTTTTTTAATAAAGATTTAACTTTGTAGCTGTTAATTGGCTGTTGGATACGTATTTTAGTAAAAATATATCACCATCAATTAATATTCTACCAGGACTGAAGTTATACTTTATTACATCGTCGCCTTTGTTTAAATTAGATTATTTTTTGAAAGTATGAACTACAAAACCCATGCGTACACAATCCGGAAGAGTGCAGCCGGCGACGTGTTCAAGAAGAGTCGATTCACTGCTTTCATTTAAACCTGAACAATCTTAATGTTAATGTTTACACAATGAATACTCTTAAATAATTCACACGTCTGATTTCCATCTAATCATCTCCCGATAACTGCAAACATGACCACAATTTTTGCAATACTTCTTGTATTTGTTGGGTGCTGCAGCAATGTTGTGTTTCTGGAGCTACTTGTAAGGTCAGTGAGCAACTCTGAACTTAACAACAAACAAATGACTGCAATCGACTAAGCTACCCAGCTTCCAGTATTTACGTTACTTAGTTTTATAGAGAAGATGTTGTTCCGCCCTAAAAGCTTACAAATATTTACATTATACTGCTGCTTACATTATACTGTACATTATAGTATATTATATACATCACAATGTTCATATACTGTATATTATATACATTAAACTGTTCATATACTGTAAATACATAGCCTACATATGCCTATGTCCACATACTGTAAATATCCTGATCTTATTCTGCTCATATCCTGCACCTTGGATATGAGCAGAAAGGTAAAACATGTACAAATAAGACATGCACCAATAGACCAGAAAAGAAAATCCTTGTTTGGTAAAACCTACTTGGCAACAAATATCATTCTTATTATGAAATAAACAATTAAGATAGCAAATTTTCTAATAATAACTAGATGTCATTCATACAATATTCATTTTGCCGTTAGAGAGTTTCCAGGATGTGGCAACATTGTGACCTTCGCTCAATTTGCCTTCATTGCATTGGAGGGGTTCATCTTCGAAACAAAATGTGGAAGAAAGAAACCAGCCATCCCGATCAGGTAGCCTAATTTATATACATGTAGCTATAGAGCCATTTATTTCTGAGCAGTATCTGGTTGTGTGCTGGCCTTCCTGTCTTTTCAGCAATGAGAAGCAGAATTTTAACTCAAAATGTGTCTTCCTTATAGCAACTATGTGATCATGGTTACCATGTTCTTCACTGTCAGTGTAATCAACAACTACGCGTTAAACTTCAACATCGCTATGCCTTTGCACATGATTTTCAGATCCGTAAGTACACAGTTGTCAAGTTACTGTGTCAATTTCTTCAAAACCTTTAACACTTAATAGCACATTATAACATTTCACCTTTCGTGTGCTTTTCTTAACAGGGATCTTTAATAGCAAACATGATATTGGGTATAGTCATTCTGAAGAAAAGGTATACACCACATTATATTGACTTGGCTAATTTTCCCTCTTACAAACCTATAATACCCTGATAACTGAGACCGTAGAATCATTATTTATTTTATTAATTACTGCTTCATCTCTATTTGCTTTTGCATCTAAAATCATTGCTGCATTGGGCTAAATTTGGCATGCTGTGGCTGCTGCTGTTGGTGTATCAGATAAACCAAAACACCCCATGGACCAAGGCTCTAAAAACATGTGCTGCATTTTTTTTCCTTGCAGATACTCAATGAGTAAATATCTGTCCATAGTGCTGGTGTCTCTGGGTATATTCATATGCACAATCATGTCCGCCAAGCAAGTGGTAAGTTTCCCATTTTCCATTTCCATCTTCAGTTCACTGTAAGCAGTAGTGATCAGCATAATCAGTGCTAGTAGGAAGGCAAGTGTAGAGTTGTTTTTTCTGTAGACAGGCCGGGAGTCTCCTGTTCCACAATGGAGGTGCCAGGCAGAGGCAGAGAGGATAGAGAAGAGTTATAAATGGGCTAATGGGTGGAGAAGCCGAAAGACCAGAGCCAGAAGTCCATTAACATGTTTCTCTTTGACCACATACTTTTTAAGGGTGGGGGTGGATCAGCCATGAGCCACCAGACATCGTCTATCTGTTAACCATTAATATTAGCATCATTTCAACTCCCCATTTCTTTTATTTAAAATGCGTGCACATTTACTCCACACAGACACGAGCACAAAAGTAATCCAACACAAAGCCGTCCTGTACATCAGCATGATCCGCAGTAACACAGAGGGCCACGAGATAATGGCATGTCAGACAGGGGAGATCATGAATGAGCTTGCATGAATGAGTTGTGGTTGAGAGACTATACTTTATAATGCTACAGACTTTGTGTCTGTACAGTGTGCATTGTATTTTGCAGCTTCCCCCTTGTCTTGTTGCAGAGCTGTTAAACACATTGTTGTCATACAGGGGTTACACGCATTTATACTTGTTATTATTATTTTTGTTCTAGTTCAGCCATTCATTTACAGTGGAATATTGAACTCGGCATCTATACTATTCAGTGACCTCCCTTTTTTCTCTGCAGAAAACAGCAAAGAAAGGATCTGAAGAACTAGACGTTAACGTCTTCCTACACTGGTTGATAGGTGGGTTTGTGATGGAGTGTTCCTACACGTATACGGAAATGGTATGCATGTTCACTTCCACTCAGCTGTAAGTCTTTATTCCAGGATGACTTGCATTTTTCATCAAGAGATCTTCACCTTAATATTACATGCATACTTGAAACTGTTTTGTTTTGTACTGTACTTGTCTGTTGTGGTTCTTTATGATGCCATGTTTAGTATTCAGTGAGTATCTAATGTTTAAACATTCTGAGTCCTAAATTAGGGTGACCTAGGCCACTGTGTGAAGCAGTGGTCTAAGATGCAGCATTGCAGCATGTGAGAAGGGTGGACAGTTAGACGGTTGAGGGTGCTTTGTCTCTAGCAAGTCCTTCAATACGAAGGACTCAGTCGTGGTTGGAGAATTGGTGACTGTGCAGCCTCATCACATATGTACCGGCAAAAGGCTTCCTGGTAGAACAAGAAGTGTAATGAGAATTGGCCTGGTTTGGCGGCCTGTTTGGAGGAAGCATGTGTCGATTATTGACACATCGGCATGCGGATGCTAAAGTTAATTTCTAATGTAATTCTATGCTTGCCTTGCAGCATTGCCTTGTAGAGGCAGTTGCAGAACTTTCTGTGTGCTGCGTGTTGGTTTTACCATTTGCATCAAGTTGTACGTGGAGTTGGCGGAAGTGGTAGCCGAAAGGGAAATTTGCGCTACTCAAGGCCCTACCTTTCTCACCTCTCAACTGTCAGTTAAGATGCTGGATAAGTGTCTAAAAATTATAATGCTTTACTTATTTTGTGTCTTAGTGCTCCCTAGCGATTGCTAGATAGAACCAGCTTATAGGAGACTTTGTCCATGCCTGACATCAGTAACTCATTTAGGAATCAGCTCATTTTCTGACCTTGGTTTTTGGTTCTCATAGGTATCGCCATGTTGACGTTTGCCCTACTGATGTCTGCGCGAATGGGCATTTTCCAGGAAACACTGTACAAGAAATATGGAAAACACTCCAAGGAGGCTCTCTTCTACAATGTAGGTACCACACACTGTCCTGTTACATTAAAAACATGACACGTGTACAAACGTCACTGTGGATTTAAGTTGCCAGGGAGTCTGCCTTTTACATTTTGTGACCTTTAATTTATGGTTTGTTTCTACTGTGTAGTGTACCACTATCTATGGCTCTACTGTTCATAGATAGAGCTGGTGCCCCTGGCACAGATTACGCTGAATCCTGGATCAAAACACACAACACTGACCCTGAGGATTCTTTGTCTTTCGTTGCCCCAGTTACATTTGTCATCTTTCTGGTTTCAGCACTTCCTGCCTATTCCTGGTTTCCTTCTCCTGTCTTCAGACATCTACAACCACTGCGTCCTCTTCAGTCAGAGCAGTGAGTTCAGTGAAAACACTTAGACTGAATTGAAATGTGTTGGAGCGTCACCATTAGAGATGCCGAGTTTTCCAGGTCTTTTTAGAAATCCCAGTTTGAGGCTGCTTTCCTGCTCACTGTTAATGGAAAACTCAGGGATTTCTGAAACACCTTAGAAATGCTTATTTGGGTGCAATTAATAATAATAAGGGACATCAACAATGTCTTTCTTCAATTGTCAAGGCTTTGATGTAGTTTTCTTTATGGCATGAATGCTTTCTCAAATTCACCTGATTTGAAGTCTGAATTACATTTGTTCTCCAGCTCCCGTGGATGTGCCTGTGATAGGCCAGTCTGTTCCAGTCATGTGGTTGTATCTACTGATGAATGTCATCACACAGTATCCTTACCATATACTCACAATGATGAGTCAACTACAAGTCTCACACAATCCTGTACACCACGGTTCATCAACTCCGGACCTGGAGGATCGAAACACTACAGATTTTTGTTCTCTCTTTCTAATAAGGGAGTGGTTTATACGTGGAAAAGCAGGTGATTGATATTAACTACTAGGTAAAATAAAATATCTGAAGTGTTTCGGCCCTCCAGGACCGGAGTTATTGACCCCTGCAGTGTACACAGTCACATCTAACTTATCTGGTACAAGACAATTAAACAATTAACAAGTAATGTACAAGATGTCTACACACTGACATATTAATAATACTATACTTGGATGGACCAACAACTGATTACCTTAACTGTAATCACGAAACCATAGTCCTAAAGCTTAACCCCTAAAACCAATCTTAAATCTGACAAAATGATCAGGTAAATGGAGTTCATATCTTACTGGTGACCGTGATATTTTCTTTACTCTTTCTATTTGTTTTATAAGTCACTTAAGATATGTATAATCCATTTACCTGATCATTTTGTCTTAATTAGGGACTTCCCAAAACATGTGAACTCAACAAGTAACTCAAAAGTAATTGTAAAAGTAACTTAACCCAACACTGTACATTACACATGTTAAATCAATCTGAAACATAGACACACTCGTGCTTCTAGGCAGATGGGTCCACAGACATCCTTCTTTTGCTGTCCTTCACCCTCCTCCTCCTCAGATACATATGTATCCGTGGCGTCTTCATCCTCACCACTGAGTGCACCTCTCTCACTGTAACCCTGGTGGTGACACTGAGGAAGTTCATGAGCCTCATCATCTCAATCCTCTACTTCAAGAACCCCTTCACCGCCTGGCATTGGCTGGGCACTGCCATCGTCTTCCTGGGCACCCTAATCTACACAGAGGTGTGGACTAGCATCTGTGTTGCAATGAGGGGAAAAGAAGAACTGAAGGAGAAGAAGGTGTAGTAATATTTGACCCTGTGAATAAGATGGACTGACACAGGGCTCACACGTGGACCGGGAACAACTTCTTGATCTAGCCGTCATGACAACAGAACTGCTCTGGCTGCACGGTTGTCTCGTCCAGTAGTTTTTCATACTTGAAAATGTACTGTTGAAGACATGCCTCTCCACTAGGTTTTTCTTCAAATTTCTAGACAAGGCTACCTTGTTAACTAACACCTGTTTTGTTTTTTGATGAATTGTATTTATTTTGCGTGTTTTATTAAATATGAGATATTGCATAAGCAAATATTTGAATGAGTTAGTCTAATTAAACTGTAATATGATTTTACAGTTTGAATACACTGAACACCATTACACTATTATATGGACAAAAGCTTTTACTGTTGACTTCTGATATACATTATTTTTTACAGTGATATTATTAAAACAGATATTGGTGAAACAATGTCTTATCTAATCCATTCAAAAACATGTTTTTCAATATTTTGCAGCTATAGTTCTTAATGATCCGGATGTTGTTAAATAATTTATAAGCAAGATATTTGGCCTATTGAAATAGTACTTGGCAGGTACAAAAAATTGTCATGCGATCTCCCCTGTGAAAATAAACATGCATATTATATTCAGTTTTCTTGTTTATTTACGGCTCTACGCA
Organism: Umbra pygmaea; assembly: GCA_016801145.1. Classification (NCBI taxonomy): domain Eukaryota; kingdom Metazoa; phylum Chordata; class Actinopteri; order Esociformes; family Umbridae; genus Umbra; species Umbra pygmaea. The sequence continues at coordinate 22,182 of JACXGM010002229.1, forward strand.
CAACTCCACTACTTCCTAAACTTAAGGCTGCTCTTTTATTTCCTGCCTTACATTATTGGACAAACTGATTAATCCACGTGTGTCACAATGATCAAACACAAGTGGATTAATCAGTTTGTCCAATAATGTAAGACGGTAAACAAAGGAGGTGCCTTAAGTTCAGGAAGTAGTGGACCTGTGCATAGAGCCCATTCATTCTATAAAACTGAAATACAAAAATATCTACCCTGTACATAGTCATAATAAACATTTCTGATTTTGTTTTTGTATGTTCTGTATTTCTATATTCTTTAAGACTAGCCTACTTATTACCATATAGAGACTATAATGAATTATTACCAGAGAATGTCTAAGGAGACGGGCTTTGTTATTGCAGCGATTTTTTAATGAAGACCAATGGAGAGGGGTGTTGTAGTAAACGCCGTTTTTCAGCCAATGGAATTGGCCAATATTCATAACTCAGAAGTGGGAAGGGCCGATTGCATGTTTGTGTTTAGAATTGGGGCGGGTGATATTGGTCTTGATCTCAAATCCACGCTGTGGATGAACATTTAATTAAACCATTGTACATATTCATTGGCATTGTGACATTGTCGGCATTCTGTCTATCAAGCATGGGCGGTAATAACAGCAGCCACGTCTCGTTTGAAGACGAACACGTTACTTTTGTGAAGGGCATTCGGGTGAGTGAACAACTACAATACCTTTATGTAACACTGACATACAGTACAAGAAACCAATGCGCACCTCATGCAAATAAAAACTTATTGACGATCTTCCCAGTTGCTGTTGCAGTCAACAATAACTTTCAACGACAAAATATTCTAGTATTTTTGTGTGTGTTATAACGCATACTTGCTCTTTCAGAGAGCAGGGTAAAAATATCGTGCTGTAAGTGATCGCAGTATAGAAGCCATGATTCTCAGTGACATTGTTTGTCTGTATTATTTCACGCTCTTTAAACTTTGTCTGTGTCTGGGCGTATTTCTTGGCCGAAGAATTGCTGCACGTTGATTTGGACATTTCAGCATAGAAAAAATATCAGAATGTGACTGCAAACACAACCTTATGGATAAATGCACTCAGTAAAACTGGCCAAGGAGTTTCAGATGACCAATCAGTGTATCTTTACTGAAGTCTGGTGATGTAGTTATACAATGGGAACACTTACCAGGTAAATCTTGTGATATACATTGTTTCCTCCTTCTAGCTGACAGACAAAGTAATCCATCGAATGAGAGAAGACCGCCAGGCTGCTCAGAAGGTTGTCCATCCTCACACACAGCACAGTGGACCTGCTTCCCAGCTCTCAACAGAGTCTACGGCCCCAACTACCACACCTGCCCCAACGACCACACCTGCCCCAACGACCACACCTGCCCCAACGACCACACCTGCCCCAACGACCACACCTGCCCCAACGACCACACCTGCCCCAACGACCACACCTGCCCCCACAGCTGAACGTTTGGTCCCCCTTCTGGTTCAGCCAGTGAAGCTCACTCCACCTCCACCTGTCACATTTGTCTCTGCTCTTCCACCTATGAAACGTGAAGCTCCAGCGGTTGACTCTACACCTCCACCCAAAGAACCAATGGTCTTAGCTACTCCACTTGCTTCGCCAGTAGAACCTAAGGTCATAGCTACACCTCCCGCTATACCTATTGAAAGTAAAGTGGCAGAACCCATAGACCTGACCCCCCTGGTACAAAAGGATGGTCTTTCCAACCCTCTGCCCCCCTCAGTGGAAGCTGAAGTGCCCCGCCCACCTTGTGTTCAAGATTCAGTCCTGTCCTCAGGGAATAAACCTGTTGCTCTGCCTACCTCTGTGTCTCTGCCTGTTAAACCCACTGTCGTGCCTTCAGGAGCAGAAGCACCAGTGGTTTTTCTTTCTACACCTCCCCCTGCAGAATCTTTAGTTGTACAGCCCCCTGCAGAATCTGTAGTGGTACCACCCCCTGCAGAATCTGTAGTGGTACCGCCCCCTGCAGAATCTGTAGTGGTACCGCCCCCTGCAGAATCTGTAGTGGTACCGCCCCCTGCAGAATCTGTAGTGGTACCGCCCCCTGCAGAAGCTGTAGTGGTACCGCCCCCTGCAGAAGCTGTAGTGGTACCGCCCCCTGCAGAAGCTGTAGTGGTACATCCATCTGTAGATGTTGACCTCCCCACACCTCCAGCTGTAGAGCCCTTCATTGTCTGTACCCCCTCAGCTGCTCCTTGTGCTGCAGAACCGGTGCCTCCCCCCTCACCAGTACCAGCCATAGCCCCGAGCCTAGAGCCTAACATGGAGGAACTTCAGGCTGTGCCATGTCAGTCTCTGGAGCTGGCAACACAGGCTGCACCATCAGCTGCTAGTGAGCCAGCTGATCCCCCTCACATGGCCCCCCCACCTGCCCCAGTCTCAGAAGAACCCACAGTCAGCGCTCCCTCGTCTCCCTCCGTCGAAGATGCATCACAATCAGCTGTGGCTGTGGTCACTCCCCTCATTAGACCAGCGACACATCCAGCAGGTTTGTACGGCTCCAGATCTTCAAGTTTATGTTGAAGTAAAACCATCCCATCACACATGTTCTTTGCCTAATTCATTCATTTGGTAACCAAAGAGTTATTTGGGGTGGCAGGGTAGCCTAGTGGTCATACCTGTTGGGCCAGTAAACAAAAGGTTTTGGTTCTAATCCCTGATGCAACAAAAGGAGAACCCCAGCTGTCCTGTCTGTTCTGTTGTTCTGTCCATGAGAGAGTTCACTCTATCTGCTCACTGGTTGTTGTGAATAACAATGTGTCAGCATACCTACCTGGTGAAATAACAATGAGAAAAATACCTCTAATTGGTGTGTTTCTGAGTCAATAAACACAGTTTTTCCCGCCCTCGTCTGTCCTTGTTCTCTGTGAAGCGCTGGACGAGGAGAAGCTGAGGAGGCAGATTCAAGCTGAGTTAACGAAGGACCTGCAAGAGGAGATGAACCTGAAACGGCAGGAGCTTCAGAAACAGTAAGAAGACTGCAAAAACAACTGTCTATATCCATCACCACAAAAAGAAACTGAGTAGTCTGAAGAGTACAGCGCTGTGATAGTCATTGCAGGCTTATAATACTGCATCTAGTAACCTAGCTTAATGGCCATTTATTAGGATTCTTATGTATGGTCTTAATGGAACCATAGCCGCAGCAATTAGAGAAGCTCTGGGTGCTGCTGTTGCCCCCATTGTTGTGAACTCGGCACCCCAAATAAGATTTTAAGGGACTTTCTGCTTTAAATCCTCTGGTGTTTGCCCCACCAATGTTATTTTTTTGCAAGCCACTGATTCAAATGTGATGTGCATCACCAGGGACAGATTCTGAACAGACGGACAACATATGGCCGTCAGCTGTGGTCACGCAAGTGTCAGTGACCGAGGGACTGTTCATCAACTGTCTTTCATTAGCACCCAACTGGTCTAAACATTTTTACAGGGACTATGAATGGAATACTATGACAGATCACCCACTGTAAACGCTGTTGTAATTCATTCATTAGTTTAAAGGCGAATCACAATCACATGGCAAACCTCAGGCAGCTGGTTGAGAGAATGCCAATCATGATAAAGGGTGGCCACTTTGAAGAATGCAGACGATCTATATTGATCTTCGTCAGGTCTTATGGGTGTTTGCTTCACCCCATGTATGGACAGAGACATGGGACACGTGTCAGTTGGGACAGTCTATTAGACTCTAAATCGAATTGGGACACACCCACAATAAACCAAAGTGAATTCATTAACCCCAGGTTAAAACATGGATGCTTCAACCTAGTGATGATTATAATATACATTCACGTTGAAGTGCATCTCAAAAAATTTTAATATTGTGGAAATTTTTTGTCTGCAATTTAATTAAAAAAGAGAAACCTTCATATATTATAGATTCATTACACTTAGTGACATTTCAAGCCTGTTTTTGTTTCAATCTAGATGATTACTGCTTACAGCTCATGGAAAGAAAAAATCTGTGTCTCAAAATATAACAAAGTATTTATAGTACAGAAATGTGGACCTGAAAAGAGTTTCATACGCCTATAATCTCTCAGTCCGGTTCAGTACACACATCCACAATCATGGAGAAGACTGCTGACTTGACAGTCGCCCAGAAGACACTCATTAACATCCTCCACGAGGAAGGTAAGCCACAGAAGGTCATTGCTGAAAGGGCTGGCCTTTTTGCAGAGGGCTGTATCAAAGCATATTCATGGAAAGTTGACTGGAAGGGAAACGTGCGATAGGAAAAGTTGCACAAGCAACATGGATGATCGCAGGCTTGCGGATTGTCAGGCGAAGCCGATTCAAGTAATTGGGGGAGCTTCACAAGGAGAGGACTGAGGCTGGAGTCAGTGCATCAAGAGCCACCATGCACAGACGTGTCCAGGAAATGGGCTACATATGTCACATTCCTAGTGTCAAGCCACTCCTGAACCAGAGACAATGTCAGAAGTGTTTTAACTGGGCTAAGGAGAAAAGAACTGGACTGTTTCTCAGTGGTCTATAATCCTCTTTTCAGATAAAAGTACATTTTGCATTTCCTTTGGAGAGGCACTGAATCCAAGTTGCTTGAAGTCCAGTGTGAAGTTTCCAGTCTGTGATGCTTTGGGGTGACAAGTCATCTGCTGGTGTTGGTCCACTGTGTTTTATCACGTCCAGAGTCAATGCAGCAATCTACCAGGATATTTTAGAGCACTTCAGGCTTCCATCAGCTGATAAGCTTTATGGAGATGCTGATTTCCTTTTTCAGCAGGTCTTGGCACCTGCCCACAGTGCCAGAAAGACTGGTAACTGGTTTGCTGACCATGGAATTACTTTGTTTGATTGGTCAGCCAAGTCACCTGACCTGAACCCCATAGAGAATCTATGTGTTATTGTTAAGAGGAAAATGAGACGCCAGTCCCAACAATACTGATGAGCTGGACTGATTTGTCAATTGTGTAATTAATCTAATATATAGGCGTCCCTTTTTGAATTAAATGACTGAAAAAAAATACATTTTGACTGGTACTGTGTGTATATAGAGAGATATTAGACCTACTGTCTCTTTGTATTTCTGTCAAGGCTGGATGAGGTGAAAGCTGCAGCCAGTGCCGAGGCTCAGGCGTTAGTCCAGGCACAAATCAAGGAGGAGGTCCAGAAGATTCTGGCTCTGGAGAAGGCAGCCCAGGAGGATAAAAGGATGGAAGCTGTTGCTAAGGAACGCATGACCATAGAGGACGAGAAGCTTATGGCCCAGCTCTACGTAAGCTCCTGATGCACAGCCTGACGTGGACGTGTGATTGGTTTAACAGATCCAATCAGGAAGTCCTCACAAGGATAGAAATATATGAAAAAAAATCCCTCATTGGGACCTATTGACGGTCCCTGTGGGCACAAAGTCAATTTTTTGGCTTAAGGGTTAGGTTTAGGGTCAAACTTACAATGGGTTTAGGTTTACTGTAAGGTTCAGACATTAGTGTTAATTTGTGTGACTATGGATTAAGTGTAGTTGTTAGGGTAGACTAAATGTTGTCATAACGATTAGGTTTTTTAAGTTAGGTTTAGAGAGAGACGGAAAGTAAGAGTGTTAGAAAGACATCCCTTAAATGCTACACCGATCTGCCATAACATTATGACCAGTATGCCTAATATTGTGTAGGTCCCCCGTTTGCCTGCGATGCACTGTGTTCTGATATCTTTCTATCAGAACCAGCATTCACTTTTTTGGCAAATTGAACAACAGTAGCTCATCTGTAGGATCAGACTACACAGGCCTGCCTTCGCTCCCCACTTGCTTCTTCATTTATTATTACTTTTTCATTTTGTCCTCAAAGTTGATGTGTTAGAAGCAGGCAAAATGGGTACGCATAAGGATTTGAGCAACTTTGACAAGGGACAATTTGTGATGGCTAGATGACTGGGTCAGAGCATCTCCAGAACTGCAGCTCTTGTGAGGTGTTACCAGTCTGCAGTGGTCAGTACCTATCAGAAGTGTCTATGGAAGTAAAAGTGGTGAACCGGCGACAGGCTCATTGATGCACCTGGAAAGGGCTCGACATTAACGTTTGTCCGACAAGTAAAAACAATAGTTGTAAGAACAACAAGTAGAGTGTTGACTAACTTGTCTAAATGGACACGTAAAAAAAATTTGCTAAACGAATGAATCTGTAGTTGGTGAATCATGTGTTTTTTGCTCTGAAATCGGTGTGTCTGACTTGTGTCCTCGATTTCACTTTATGTCCTCAAACAAGGTGTTGATCTTTCAGATTAAAAGCACGAGATGGCTAGTGAAGTTTATCTTCTGGTAGTTATACTGACAGATCTGTTTACACACTTCAAGTGGTCATTCACGGCTAATACTTCATAAAATAAGTAGTCTAAAGGATGCACATTCATTTTTAGTTTTACTGTCTACCATAGCAATATTCAAAGAGTATGTGATGTTTAATAGTTGGACAAACTAATTGATTGTTGAATGAACGAGTGTCAGACAGAGAAGAAATGTAACTTAGAAGTATTGCGCAAGAGAATATTTCTTTATACTGAGGCTTAATACAATGTTCCTTCTTTTATTTACATGCATGAAAATTATTAAGTTTGAACTCCTTGGAAAGAATACTCAGATTCAAGATGGAAGTGACAGATATTCTCTGAAAAAACTGACTCCATTACCATGGTTATATTAAGATTGAGTTGTGCATTTTTTGTAGCTGGCACCAAGGCAATCATCACGGGAATTGAGGCCATCACAAAAATCCCTCCCTGAATACAAATTAAAATGTAGTGTTTTACCATAAATTCCCTGGTTTCTGTGTGACACGGGGAGATATGTATTGCTTATTTCCTGGAATTATAGAAATGAATGTTAATCACAATACTTTAAACATCTGCTTCGGACAAGTTGTTTTGCTATTGGACAAGTAAAAAGACAGACTTACTTGTCTGAAGAACAACTGGCCAATAAAGTTGGCCCGTATGGTCTGATCCAACAGACGAGCGACTGAATGCGGGTTCTGATAAAAAGGTGTCAGAACACAGTGCATCGCAGGTTGTTGCGTATGGGGGTGCTGTTTTGGTGGCAAAAGGGGGACCTACACAATATTAAGTCATAATGTTATGGCTGATTGCTGTATATACAGTCAGACTGGTCTCTCCAACTACCAGAACTGTCTTTCTGTGAGTATTGTCCTTTCCGTCTGGTCATCAATACTTTCCGTCTGGTCATCAGTACTTTCCGTCTGGTCATCAGTACTTTCCATCTGGTCATCAGTACTTGCATTATGATCTTTCTTTTCCTCCTCTTAATCGCCTGCAAAGTCCTTGCAAGTAAGTGTTTTTCATTGTTCCAGAGAAATCTTGCAGATAATGGTAATTTTATTTTTATTTGCAGTGTGCGAATGCTTGTGATTGGCATGCTTGATGGAGTCCTTTTTTTATTTGCATGAAATCTTGTTTATTCTCCTGAGGGTGAGCTGGGTGATGTACCAACAGCTGGCTGGGCTTTACTGCTTAGCACTTCATACCTGTGCCGTCGCCGGTCTGTCAATCTCAGATCAGATAACATAGGTTGCCTGTGTCTGCTTCTGTTATGGATTGGGACGACACTGCATCTTGGTGGCTCTTTTCCCCTCTGACTAGATCACATTTCTTACCTGGTTTTCCTTTTCTTTCTGCTGCTTCCCTCAGTGGATTGAGCTCAAGGTAAGTGAGTGGTCCTATTCCATGCATGGCATAACCAAATCCTTCCCACTTACGTTTTATATCCAATTATTAGCCTCAATATCGATTTGATTTGTTGTTGAATATTAGATTTTTATTCTGTGCCATTTACCTCAAGATGTTGTTTTGTGGGGAAAAAAGACATCTATTCTCATTTAATTCTCAAAGGTTGCACCAGAGTTGGATCACATTTGCATTCTCTGAGAACGTTCCTGCAGAAAAGCATCATTATTTGACACATGAACTTCTGTTGCAACAGTACTGGTCACATGAAAGTTCTACATTTAGTGTAATAGTGTCCTTAGGCCTAAATCCTTAGGCCTAAAATACTGGTCAAATTAAGATCTTAAAGCTGTAACTCTTGTCTAAGGCCCATAAACTGGATGAGAAAGAAACTCAGCTGAAGAAACAAGAAACACTCTACAGGGAGCAAGTGGCCAATATGGAGGAGAAGGTAAACAACACTCTCTCATTTAGACAGGACATACACGATGACACACTGTCTTAGACACAATGTGTACACTCTGTTTTAAGCATACCAGCAAGAAATATCTTATTATTCATGTTTTATAACATAATGTAAACACAATAAAAACGTTTGTTGTTTTAATTAATTATACTAAAAATAGAACAAAGTGCTATACACATGGAACACTGCTATACAGAGGCCAACAGTTCAAGGCAACTTTAAATAGTTACAGATGCATTATGTAACTCCATGGATCAGTGCACCCATTCTGAGTCATAAAATATGAAAAGACTTTGACATGCTAGGGGAAAACATAGATCTTGGGTTGGAGCGGTCCAGAGTCGGATCAATAACACAGTTCAGGTCTCCTGGAAATATCAGTCGGTGAATGTTTAGTGAAGGGATTTTCCCAAAAAACCTGTTGACAAATCCACATCATCAAAATTAGGAGCATAGACATTGACCAATAATAATACAGTGGTGTGCCAAATGTAGCCTGATACAAATAGATACCTCCCATTACTGTCTGACAACATTAGTATTTGAAAAGTGTATTCTTTAACTAACCAGAATTGCAACCCCTCTGGCTTTGGAATTGTAGAGAATGGAAAACCTGACTAAACGTAGAATTGTTTTGGTAGCAAAAATGGTGTCCTGCAAGAATACTACATCTGCTTTAAGCTTTTTCAAATGGGAGAAACCCCCGGTGCTCTTGTTTGGATTATTTAAAGCCTGGACATTCCAACACAGGAATCTAAAAGGGATGTGTCCACCTGCTTTTTTGTCCCCAACATTTGAATTGTTTTGCTTTTCTAATATTGTCTATCTTGTATGAATTCAGTTGATTTTTTTTCAACAACTGGATCCAATATGCTAGTTCCTAACGTTAACTAGTCCTAAAACAGTTTTTTTTTTAATATTGTATTTTTGTAAATTTCAAAAAAGTTACATAGTGCAAGTTTTATTTTTTATTTCAATGTGTAGGCTTATAGTTTTGCTACAAGCAAATACCAAGTGTTGTTTATTTTGTAATTTAACCAGGTAATAATCATTATATTCAACATATTTCTCTTGTTAAAGCAGATGGAATGCACCAGTTATTCATGCAATCATTCATAGCCTACAGAAAGTACCTTTTTAAGGGTGATTTGCGCTTCACACGGCATCACAATGCTGCCTGAAACTGCAAGCTTGCATTCAAAGGCTACACAGATGTCAGTCTGTTAGTAGCGAATAGGCTTACAATCAGGCCCAGGTAGCTTTCACCCAATCCAATTAGCGACATTCAAAGAAGTATGTGTTTGATTTAGGTGATGAAGTATACAATAAGTGTACTGATGTACCTTAGAAAAAACACGACATGTGGCTTGTTGGTTTGATAGGTTAATGGCAGGTCCAATGGCATTCAAATTGATTTAGCTGAATTGCCTCTTGTTCCTATTAGACTCCTTGACTGATATTTGTGTAGAGTTTGATTGCAAGCTTGTGTTTTCAGGTGGCAATGTGTTGCTAGCTGCACACAGGACATAAACATAATGACATTTATGTCACACTCATAAGCCAGTTTGTGTTGTATTTATATATTTGATTTTCCACAAAAGTGTGAAATTTGTTTGTTAAAACAGTGCAAAACAATAGATCTAAAAAAGACAAATGTATACTCTATTGTTGCAGTCGGGTGTGGAAAACAAACTGTGGGTGAGAGGGAGCTGGGATAAAGGAATCAGATGTCTACTCTTAATGACACTTATCTACATCAGACAGGAATAACAGAGCTGAATATGCTCCCAACTACCAGCATTTCTTAACACCGCAGATCTTTGTCAAGTAAAAATAACGTCTGTACTCTGTTCCTTGCCTCATAGCATCCACATTTTGACACACCACACAATTGCATTTATAATAATATTTATGATAGCTTATTTCCCATGCTCAATACCAATTAAACAACAAACAAACCAAAACACTAAATGAATAAAAACAGCTCCTACATCTTGTCCTACAGCTTGTCAACAGTCAAGGAGCAATTTGGTTGTGTTGTTTCTGTGCATTATACTCAGGTTAACATTGGCAGAAGACGTTGTGTCGTTTCTGTGCATTACACTCAGGTTGTTAACATTGTGCAGAAGATGTTGTGTTGTTGATGTGCATTGTACTTACCTTGTTAACAGCATGCTCAGTTCTTCAGAGTCACGACCGAGAACTTCAGGAAGGGCCGAGAGGAGGTTCACAACACCTTCAAGTGAGTACCAGGCAGTGAGTACCAGGCAGTGAGTACCAGGCAGTGAGTACCAGGCAGTGAGTACCAGGCAGTGAGTACCAGGCAGTGAGTACCAGGCAGTGAGTACCAGGCAGTGAGTACCAGGCAGTGAGTACCAGGCAGTGAGTACCAGGCAGTGAGTACCAGGCAGTAGTCGAAACACTCTTCATTACCTTTCCTGTTTACAAATGCAGCCATCCCGTGTACTGACTGGGCAGTATCTGCCTATCCTTCCAGGCGTGTTGACGTCAAGCCTGTGTGCGGGGATCTGCAGGGTCAGATCCTGCAGTGCTACAAGCAGAACACTGGGCAGACCCTAGCCTGCTCCGCCATCGCAGACCTCTACCTACAGTGTGTGAAGAGCCATATTAAGGTCTCCTGGACAGCTGTCTTTCTCACTCACACACACACACACACACACACACACGCACACAAACAAAGACTAAAAGAGAAACATACACACACACACACACACACACACACACACGAACACGGACAGTGAAACCAGTACACATATACAGGCTGAGAGTACAACAGACAAACACATGTAATTAAATTGAAACGCAGTAGTCCATGAGCTGACATTTGAGTCTAATCCTTCTCTGTGTCTTCAGACCAAGAGTACCGGAGGTAAGTAATGGAGCCATACTTCCGCCTCTGGAGCCCTCATCCACCAAGATAAACCAAAGCCATTTCACCTGTCCTACGACCAAGGCCTTCCTCGTTTAGGCCACCTACCATGATACTTAATCAATCCAACACTGACCGGACTTGCTGCTGGTCTCACTGACATCCAGAAATCTAGCCTGGAGTCAGAAGAGGAGGCACACTTCTGGGTTACCAGGGGTACACAAGGTCACAATGCAAAAAGATGACTACAAGAGGAAGTGCAATGCAAATGACACTACGACAGGAATTCGTGACCGCTGCTCAAAAATACATCTGAACTTCGATGGGGACAACCAAGCTATCATATCCATAAATGGAGAAATGAGGTTAAGATTGTTACGTTGACACAGCATAAAACAACAAATGGAGAAATGGGATTGAGATTGTTACATTAACAAAACATAAAACAACAAATGGCTAAGCTGAGGTGCCCCCTAGGCCTTAATATTACATCAAAACACAAATTATGCCAATAATAAAAAAACTACATTTGGGGATAACTGATTGCGTTGGAAACACTGCCTCCCATATCACACCCTATTCACTACTGGAGATTGTAGTGCACTACTTCTGAAAAAGGTCCTAGTGGTGCATTATGTTTGTTTGTTTTCTTCTCTTTCATCTTTTTGAATAACTGGAGTGAGAGGGTGTATCTGATGTCAATAAATAGTTGGTTTAACCTTATCGGTTTTCTGCTTTAATTACAGTCGGTTAGTGATTATAATGTGTTATGGAAAAAGAACGTTCCCTTGAAGAACACTGCCCTCGAGTGGACATGTTTCCAGTAAGTAATGTACGCAGTTGGATACGAAGGGCATAACAAACAGTCAAAGCCTGGTACCTCAGAAGTGTTCCATTTAAACGTGATCACATCCAGCAGAGTCTACGTGTTTGGAAATAAAGCACTGTTCTAGTGCTCATCTATCGCGCTCTTGTTTATAACTACATTGTGCACCATTTTTATAATACTGCATCAAGCATACGTGAAGTGATCTGTTGCATGTGTCATGCATAGGTAAGGCGATCTGTTGCATGTGATTTCTCTGCCAATTGGGAGGCCCCTTTAAGTTTTCAAAGAGAAGACGCAAGCTGTCACATGATAGGCACAATGACAGAATAGGTACGGGAAGGCGAAGTGCGCCACTGACCACGAAAATACCAGCAATGTTAGAGCTAGCGCACAAACGTCCCACTTCCATCCACTTCACTCCGAACAGCATAGGTGCGGTGGATGGACCACACGGTCCCTGCCTTGCGCCTTGACTGCTGTAGAGAGACCAACAGCCACCTGCACAGAAGCAACACTGTATCGCCTTTCTTAAGGAGCATTATGTAAGTTTTATTCGAACAGGTGAATATCGGTTATATAGCTAGGTGAAGTGTTCTTACCTCAGTTTATGTTGTTATTTGATCTGTAAAGTGCGCGGTTGCATGTCGTATGCGTTAGTAAATTATTAGTTATGCTTTAATATCGGCGTTCAACAACACCCTTAGTTTTATTAAGTATACTATAATATAATTGTTGTAGACTACTACTGGAAATTGATGCTACGCCATGTTTTTGTAGCCTAAGGGAGCTTGTTTTCATTCCCAGCCACATGGATCTGACACTTGGGACAACAGCAACGTCCGCATTCCCCATTATGTTGCGCAGATACAAATCTAGTACTGAAGTATACGGAATATCGGAATAACAATGGTGAATTGGTATATCACGAATTGGGATACGCTAAAAGAAATTAACAGCGTAATTGTAAAAAATTAAAATGTGGTTCTATAATTTTTTTGATGCCCAGAGTCAAGTGCGTAGCTTGTATTAAAATCCCAAACTCTGAGACGCGCAGTCTACCTGTTTACATTCCAATTGATGAAATAGTACGTATTCACAAATAATGCAATTTTAATGTTGTGGTGTTAACGATTTTTTTGTAATTTTTCAATTTCTGGCATATAACCTTTGTAAGTGCGCACTTTATTTTTTTTCCTAGTTATGGTATTGCTGTCAGATGCGCACTTCATTTGATTTGAAAATATGCGAATAGAGCATTTGTTGTTGACACAGACTGTTATTTGTTATTACACATGTTATTACATTGTATGTACTGTACTCGCGGCTGCGTGCGTGCGGGTTTAGAGAGTTTGTTTATGTTATGCCTTTTGGTTTTATGACTTGCGGAGCTTTTGCGTTTATCTTAGTGGTGAAGGGCGAGGACTGGCTCACGCACAGGATGCCCTGGGAAAGCTGGAGTTAATTTAAAACAGACAATGGAATTACCTTATTTGTGGGTGTGCAATAAATTGCTGCATTGATAGGAACGTTAGACTTTTTGTCTCATTATGCATACCTAAATGACATCTAAATCAATGTTTATACAAGTGTACGCAGCAATGACACACATCTTTGAAGTGTGTAGGGCCCCCAACCCTGTCTAATCTTTTGTATGCTAAACAATAATATTTGTATGGCTTCTCAGATCTTGATTATTTTTTTATTTCCCTTCTTTCACTTGGCTTGTTATGGGCCTCTCGTTACCTCTTAATGGTTTTAGGATAATGGTTAATACGGGATTATAGCTATGCTGTGGTAAAGAACTCAAATTTAGATTTATTAGAAGTCTGTGACCCAGCTCTTAAAACATGACAGACCTGCGCACTTCTGTCAGCTTTCCGCTGTCAAGCCTTTCTTATTGTGACACACAGCTATGGGGGGATTAGGCCTAGAAGTCTCCGAGCCCCACTGAGATTTTGGCTGAGATTAAAGTCTCAGTCAGTAGTTTGTAACTATTTAATGACCCAGTCTGTTGCACAGCGAGACAGCTGTGTTTGATACAGCCTTATGAACTCTCCTGGTATTGGATGAAAGCAACTTTGTAGTGATAACATCAGAAATTAGCCTCTCGAACCCGGACTATTGCTGTGGCAAATTTGGAGGAGGACCAAAAACAGGGCGTCACGAGATAAAGCATCGTATCGTTTTGCCGAAATAATTTCAAGCCATTAGTGAAATAGAAGTGCCTGTATAGATTTATTAATTTTCCACTCATGTTTACCATATTCCATTCTGCAGAAGTGTTTTGGTCTTCACTTTTTACAGTGACCAATAGAGGGCCCTGTTTCCTAGACTGTTTTTACACTAGCAAGCCAAACGGAGCTGTGATGCATTGGCCTGATTACCGCAGCCACAACTTGAGTCAGGTTTACTAGTACCGCAGCCACATGTAGTATAACTTTCTCCGCTGCAGTACATTTACAGTTTCGTCCCTTAGCAGACGATCTGACCCAGAGCGACTTACAGATAGTGTTTGTGTTATAGACACTTTAAGATGTTAACTCCATTTGTCTTGGATGCCTCTTAGAGAAAATATGATTCTTGTCAGTTCTCTTGTGCCAGACATCATGTCTGTCTCGCCGGTATGGTATGCTTAAGGACGGGGTCCATCAGAGCGCATTTACTCCAGCAAGTCTGGGAATGATCATTATCATTGTAATCAGCTGAAGCAGATGCCATGCACATTACATCCTAAAGTGTCAACCCACCATTGTTGTAGATGGTATAACAAGTTACTCACTGCTTTTGTGTGGGTAGACAATTACATATAGAAAAACTTTGTAAATACAAATGACCTATCTAAACATAGTAAAGAGGAAGACTGTGTGTTTGTTCCTGCTTGCACAGGATGGAAGAAAACAGACAAATGGTGCTTGTGAAGTGAGATGTGCGGTCAGTAGAAGTATTGACAGTCGGAGTAAGGGGAAGTGACTACAACTGAGCAGAGTAAGAGCAGCTAATGTTATCTCTCGTCTCTTCTGTGCTTCTGAGGTGTGATATCTGCAATCTGCAGGGAGCAATTATTGCATTTCTGACAAGGACACAACGTTCTAGATCATTACTAGTGATCTAATGTCAGAGTATTGCCAACTGAACTAACTAATAGAGAGCTGTGGTTGGCAGTAGATCTGGCTGGGCCGTGTTAGTGCCATTGGAATTTGTATAGTTAGGTGTGGGTTGTGTTGTGCCTCAAAAAACTCTGAACTGCCATCAATTGCCGGCTCCACATTTCAGCATACTAGGAAAGTAAAACACGAACCCAAACTGTGGTGTGAATCTCTTTAGCTTAACCCAAACGTACGTCAATCCACTCCGTGCGAGGAATCTGTGGTCAGAACATATTGTCTGTGGCTTCATTTGTTAGTACATCGGCTTGTGTTCTGCATGTTTGACGTAACTGTTTTAGCATGTACACTTTCGTACTCTTCTTTGTGTGTGTGCATGTGTGTGTGTGCGTGCAAGCAAACTAACTAACACAAGTACAATACCTTCTCTGTGTTCAACTACAAGGTCCTGCGGGGCTCATTTAGTTAAGCACGGCACATCACCATTGTGGGATAGATTCCCATGTGGGACCTGGTCTCAATACATGTATGTATTCACTCACTTGTGTAAGTCTCTTTATATATCTGCATCTATACCTTTTTTATTCATAAATGCCAGCGCACGCACTTGCCAGCGCCACTCAATGTAGAATGGAATTCCCCTTCATACATGCTGGCCTGATTACTCAGACAGATCTAAGATCTCAGGAATGCATCCATTTACAAGATGTGCAAGATTTATGCAACATAGATGTTGTATTTACTCTTAGAATTACATCAGTTTTTTGTAACAGCAGAAATTTGGTTTAGTATCTTCTTAGGCACATAAACCATCTATTTCTAAGCTTTAGTAATTTTCGACATCCATATGGCTAATATACTATAACAATTTAAGGTTTCCAACGTATAAAAGGAGATATGCTGGTGATTCTATGTAGGTTATTGCAGAAAGATTTTATTTTAAATGGAGTACTTTCCAAATAGGTTGTTATTATTGGCGAATACACGCTTGGGGCATTTGGCGTCTTCCAGAGGATTCCTGTTGTTTATTTTGGTCAGGTCATAATGTAGATGCCAGTAAATAGATTTAAACAAAACTCTGGAGAAATAAGTATAGACATCACTTTTGAGTGAGGGAGGAAAATACATGATGTAATGGAAATTTAAAACTAGATGTTGGCCATATTTCTGCTCAATATGTAAGCTATACACATCCAAGTAGCATCTACATTTAACCTTTTAGTCAGTTAGCAGATGCACTTATCCAGAGTAACTTACAGCAACTTAGCATGGGGGACTTTTATGTGAGTGCAAATCAAGCAATTCTCTATGTTATGGCTAGCTTCCTAATGTCAGACCATACAGTGCCTTGTTAAAGTATTCGGCCACCTTGAACTTTTCAACCTTTTGCCACATTTCAGGCTTAAAGATATTTCATAAAGATATGAAACTGTAATTTTTTGTGAAGAATCAACAACAAGTGGGACACAATCATGAAGTGGAATGAAATTTTTTGGAAATTTCAAAAAATTTTAGCAAATAAAGAACTGAAAAACTGGGTGTGCAGAATTATTCAGCCCCCTTAAGTTAATAGTTTGTAGCGCCACCTTTTGCTGCGATTACAGCTGTAAGTCGCTTGGGGTATGTCTCTATCAGTTTTGTACATCGAGAGACTGAAATTTCAGTTCTTTCCACAGATTCTCGATTGGATTCAGGTCTGGACTTGGCCATTCTAACACCTGGATATGTTTATTTGTGAACCATCCCATTGTAGATTTTGCTTTGTTTTGGATCATTGTCTTGTTGGAAGACAAATCTCCGTCCCAGTCTCAGGTCTTTTGCAGACTCCATCAGGTTTTCTTACAGAATGGTCCTGTATTTGGCTCCATCCATCTTCCCATCAATTTTAGCCATCTTCCCTGTCTCTGCTGAAGAGAAGCAGGCCCAAACCATGATGCTGCCATCACCATGTTTGACAGTGGGGATGGTTTGTTCAGGGTGATGGGCTGTGTTGCTTTTACGCCAAACATAACGTTTTGCATTGTTGCCAAAAAGTTCCATTTTGGTTTCATCTGACCAGAGCACCTTCTTCCACATGTTTGGTGTCTCCCAGGTGGCTTGTGGCAAACTTTAAACAACTATTTTTATGGATATCTTTCAGAAATGGCTTTCTTCTTGCCACTCTTCCATAAAGGCCAGATTTGTGCAGTATACGACTGATTATTGTCCTATGGACCGACTCGCCCACCTCAGCTGTAGATT